>CCAG010002445.1:0-68538 GCA_001077435.1 Glossina morsitans morsitans
AGATGCAGAAAATCAATATGTGTTTGACATTTATAAGATGTTGCATGAGTCTCAGGTTGAAGACTGTCACCTGGCCACTGTGGCTTTTCTTTAAATGAAGAAGCCGACTTTCACGCAGGGAGAGCTCGTGTCGATGGGACAGCTTTGTCAATCAAATACACTCCCAATGAAGCAATTCGGGTAATTCGCAACCATATTCTTCAACAGCTCAACGACGAATTTAAAGAGATTGCCCGCGTTAAATCCAACCGCCTTTTCTATAAATTAAATCCCACACTTCCATTCAAACCCTTTTCTGTATCTTCTTTTAATTCCTGGGAAATCAAAATTCTCTATAGACTTATGAGTGGTCACACTTATGATAAAGTTTATTTAAAAATGATTCGTGCTATACCATGTGATGTTTGTGAAGTTTGCAATGTTGTCGAATTCGCTGAGCATCTAATCTTTAGATGTCACAGGTTTGACGGCATGAGAGATTCCTTCAATTTCTTCAGCTTGTATAACTGTCTCCTCGATCTCTTTGCAGCAAAAAATGTACGTCATCTCGGGGAATTAACTCGTTTTATTAGAAAAACAAACTTATCTTTAAAAAAAAAAAAAAAAAAAAAAAAAATATATATATATATATATATATATATATATATATACATATAAATGTAAGCAATGTTTTAGTAAATATTCCTAATTATAGAACTAAACAAAGTGATGGAATGAATCCTACTCTCTCCTTCCACACACACCCCCACCTCCTTCCAAACCGAATTATGTAAAGGCAGTTGAATAAATAAAACTAATGACAACAACAATTTTGAAAACACTTTTCCCACCTTCCAGCAGTAGCTCTTATCAAATAGCAGATCGTTAAGTGCTGTAATTTATGAGCGACTGATGAAAAATTTTACAAGAATCGATTTTGTTAATGCGTTTCACTCCTGTAATTACGAGAAGTGCGTATGTGGGCAGATTTACATTCGTTCTCAAAAGTGATCAGATCGTTTATCTTTTTTTTTTTAAATCAATTAGATCACGCGGAAAACTGTGTAGATGGGTCTTTATCCTCTTTTCGTTCTAATATGACCAACAACTCTGGATATGGCCCGTATATGTATAAGACGAAAAGAAGTGGCAAGAACGAGATATAAAGTGGTTGCAACCTGGGAAGTCACTGCGGCTACGACCATACAGGAATTATAATTAAGATAAGGTCTCCCGCACTGAAGATTAAACCCGCAATTAAATGTTCGCGCTTCTTAGCAGCTTGACTGCGTGATAGTCCATCTGATCTACAATGATTTCAACAATCCTGAGTATGGCTGATGGGTGTTTGGGTCTTGAAAATTTCAAGCAGAAACGCCAAGACCGATAGTTCAAAAAAAACAAGGTTCATGACCATTATTCTGATAGAATGAAAGAAATCTAAAAACGCGTATTTATATTATTCTGCCGTTATGCACGAAAGCTGGAAAACCAAATATTTCGAATCCATCGCCTAATGAATGAAGGCGCCGCACTTTACAACAAACAAAGTTATAGAGGAAAATATGGAAAAAGATGTCTTTCCCGAGTATTTTCCCGAGCTTATGTTAGTTTTTATGGGATAGGAAGTAGGATAGAAAGAAGCAGAAGAAGTAGCCTAGGTACAGGTATATGTCACATAACGATAATTTCAGTATTAACCAAATGGATTAGAAATAGTGTTCATGTTATTTTCAAGCTGGACGAGATCTTAGTGAGAAAATAGAAACATATTCGTCTTATTATGTTAACTTAAGCTATGGAGTAAACGATAATGAGGACAATTTACATTTTAACATCGAGCTTCAATTTCAATTCGTGCAAATATCATGTTTCTTTTCTTGCATCTTGATTGATTAGTTAGTTTGAATGATTTGAAGCGTTGGACGTTCTTCGCGTTATGTTAAGCGAAGAAAACTAGAAGCACCACTTTGAAGTCGAGTATGAGACCCCTTCGTATTCCTACAAATCCTTAGAAGATTAAAAGGCGAACAACATTTTAAATGATAGTGTGACAATTTACGATAGTTTGATTGGACCCTTAATGGGTCTGCAGGATATGCTAATCAAATTTGCATTAAAGTAAACGTTGAATTCTTTTCACCGTAAGAATAACTTTAAAAAATGATTTCTCAAGCCTGATCAGCATTTGGAAGGCCTTGAGAATTGTCGCAAAATACTAGAAGAACACGAATTGAAAGTTAATTCCATATTGAAGCATAAGGATGAAGTCTCCCTTTTCAAAATATTTTCTGCTAACTTCGAACATAAGGTTCAGTACCGCAAAAATGCAGTTTCACTTATTCACTTTGCCCACAAGTAGCAGCAATTCTTAATGAGACGAGCTGATCGCCTAAGCGAATCGCATTTTGCGTTAGATTTCGAAGAGGAACATGCTCGTTAGCATGTAAATCTTTCAAATTAAATGGTTGAGAAGTGGTGGGCTTTTTTCCCAAGATTTTCAATTCGTATAAAAAACTAAGACTAATTTCATTAAATTTTATTCCTGGCTAACGGCCAACCACAACAAATTTAACAAATTACAAGTTCAAGAGATTTTTCGTATACTTTTCTTCTGTGTTTTTGTTTGCTTTGGGATTCTTGTGGATTCAAGCGAAAGAAAATATTAATTTTACAAGAAATGCTTAGAAAAATACTCATTTACTCATTAGGATTTACAATGATGTTTGTTTACTATGCTGTACGACATTTAAAAATAAATAATTTCCACTTTTATTTTATTCGCACGGATTCATGTGAAATCGCTTACGTTATTACGTTAGTAAATATAATCAAATTGAAAATTTAATAAACATATTTTCATTGTTATTTAATTAATTTTAATAGAACACAATTTATATAAATTATTCCCGTTTCTCGCCTGCGCGCTGTACACGTATATATGTATGTGAATCACAGTTTAGATTTTATAACAATTTTAACAATTTATTTGACATCATGCTCTTCATTTTTTTGCTTTCTTTCTTTCTGAATGCCACCAGTGAAGGATGAGGAGGCGTTAGTTTTATCATTCTTTTTGCAACATTTGCAAATGCGTAGAAGAAGCCCCGTAGAGGTAAATGGTCTATCGTTGATTAACATAAAATTATAATTCGTTTAAGCCAAGCGACATTCATACGCCAGATGTTGTTGGAGTTTTTAAAGTGGCAAACTATGCGAAGAGCGAGAGAGAGGGTTAAAATCTAACACACAAGTGTTGTAAACTTTAGTTCTCTCTTCTCTTGCAATCAAGTCGGCCCGTAAACTCGCCCAAAATTTAGTACTAAAAGAAAGAAGAACTTGTAAGCTAAATGTTGATATAAAAATTCAAGGGGACCGCGGAAAAGTTCAAGGCAAGAAATTGGTTACCCAGCAAACTTCCGATTACTGCGACAAGTTGGTTTTTTTTTCATAAACTTTTAAGCTGGAGGGTGTCAAAGATTCGCCCTGAGGCATACACAAATTTTTCCGCATTTATTTTTTTTTTAATAAAATTATTGCTTGTTTGTGTATGAACCGTTTAACGAGCAACAGAAACATATGTAAATATTTTTGCCATTGTTTGTCTTACAATCACAGAGAGATATCGTATGTTGTCATTAATATCTACATGAATATGCATAAGTTTGCTAAATGGAATGGCAAGAATGTGAAACCCCCTCTGTCACACATGTTCAGAAATGTATTTCAATTTAAACGGTTCGAGAGAAAACTTCATATTTTCGCAAAAATAAAGTTTTCCTTCAAAATTATTTGCTTTAACAAAACCTTAATTTGTACTCAATTTCATTATAAGATACTTTTACTTTTCAATTAACTTGAGCACAAAATGAATCGTTTTGAATTAAGAAAAAAAAAAAAAAAAAAAGATCGCCTTTGACGCAATAAACATAAAATTTCTCATGCATTATTAAAAATCAATTTTCTGTTTATATATTCTTCCACACACCATACCATTAAAAAAATGAATAATGATGATAATGTGAAAAATCGAAATTTCTGCAGCGCCAGAAATAAAAGCAAAAAAAAAACATTAAAGGAGAAAATCAAAATTATGAATTAAAGCAAATAATTAATGGAAAAGTGTGGTAGAGAGGAGCATTTTTCATAAAAAGCCGCAATTTTTCATTTAAATCTTCACTGAGTCAGATTTCTTGACAAATTAATAAACATTTTGTGTTTTTTTTTGGGCAAACACTTACCTCGTTATCGGTCCCGGTGATTCACTGACGGCCTTTATCGATCTTCGTAAATGTTTATGGAATGTTCCAAGCAAGGACTCTTTGCGTTGTATTTGTACAGTTTTCTCATTCATATCTCCAAGGTTGGCATTTAGTTTTGTAGTATCGTTTATATCATCTTTGCCCAGACATATGGTAACCGTACCGTTACTAGGACCACCTACTATGCCGCTACCACCATTTAATTGCTGGACGGCATTATTTTCGCCTGTTAATGGACTGGCTTCGCTAGTATGGCTATTGTTATTATTATGACTATTATTGTTGTTGTTGTGCTGTTGCTTAAAATCTCTTATTAAACTATTATCGTTATGTGACATCATTTTAGTAATCACAGCTCCTTTGCCCGCGGGCGTCGTATCATGTTCATTGAGTAACTTTGTCCAAGCATGCTCACCAACCATATCCGCTTTGTCAACAATCATTTTTTTTTTTTTTTCGTATTCGATGGAATTTTTCAAGAATTTTTTATTTAATTTTTATTTTTAAAAATCAAGGCAACATAAAGTATTCCTCGTAATTGAAGATATTTAAACGCAAACATCGACTTTCCATATGGTTTTCAAGTGAAGAGCGCTGAAGAAAGTAATCACTGCAAGAAAAGTTTACAAAAACCCAGGCGGTAATAAGCAATGGATATATGTTTTTAGTTTTTGTATTCAATTTTCTTCAATTTAAGCTGAAAGTAAGTAAAAGGGCTGTAGCTGGCGACAGTTCACCATACATCGCTCTACAGATAATCATAAAATGGCTTTTCAGGTTTAGGCGTTATATGGGAAGTGCTCGAAAAAGTGCTCCGATCAGATCCATTTTCAATTTGGGATAAAACAGGTCGGTCTCTCAGGTTTCATTAAAACGTCTCAAGAATTGCGGCCTGTAGGTTGAAAAAAGCGAAATGGACAGCCGGACGAACAAACTTAAATCAACTTAGAAAATGTTTCTGAATCGATCGGTATAATAATAAAAAGGGGCTATTTCAAGTCCTTTCGGGTGTTGCATACAACCCCCCAAACTTCGTATACCCATGTAGCACGAGCGGTGGAAAGGTATGAAAACTCCCAAATAATTGAACTAAATTTGCTTAGGCACACAGGCAGAGATAGACTACATATACAGCTTCGTATTCTGATACGACTCGCAGTATAAAACATTAAATCCATCAGCGAAAAATGTTAAGATTAAGCGGTGACAGGGCTCTAGATTTGTTATCAAAATTGAAAGAAAATCAATTCGATTAATAATCAAGTTTGCTCTTGCTTATGCTTGGCCTTAAACTCCAATGTAAAAAAGATATAAAAAACCGGGGATATGTATTAACAACGAAGCGAACATTTTGTTGTCTGGCCGCGTGCGTCAACAAGTTTATATTCAAAAAAAAAAAATAAAAATCAAATTAAGAAAATGATATAAATTTTGGAAGCCCATATATTTTATGTTGGCTTTAATAGCTGATTGGTGTTTATCAGTGAAACATTTATGAAAAAATAAAAGTGTTGCCACTTATTTGCTTTAATACTCAATCAATTGAGATAATACAACAAATCTTTTAGCTGAGTGCAATAAATAAGAGACAAAATACTTAATAAATCAGAAAATTTATTAGTTTATATATATGTATATATTATAATCTGATACCAAATCCAATATTAATGGATTTTGTGATTGTTTATTTTTTCAACTGCTATCTCATAACCTTTCAAGTGCTTGTTGGGTACCTAAACAATTCATTTAATGCTTTTCGATAATTTATTGTTTAATGGACTTGTCCATGAGGTGTATAAAGAAGAACCTCTTATCGATTTATAATAACTTTCTGATGATGGCATGCAAGTGTGCAAGCAGTGTTTTGTTAGAAATTTAGTATTCAGACGAAATGTAAAGAAAAAAATCTTATCTAACTGGAGATTTATCTAACAGCATACTTAGTGGTCGTTATTTGCTTAACATGATTACCTATTGCTCAGAGACAGATAGCTGTACCACACCATATAACATTGGAAATGTCTGAAAGAGAGTTTAACATAGCTTTTGCATAACTATCGCTCCATTTCATATAAAAATTTAACTCACTAAGTCTTAGTAATTTATGGAAATGGAAAGGAAAGGCCAGAGGGAATTATCCAAACGCATTCGTCCAATGGGCAAAGAAAGTCCGTAACGTGTGGAAAATCGTGTAATTATTTTTTATCCCAATAAGTGTGGATCCTAAGTGCGTGTAGAGGACAGGAAACTTCACGCATGTAATGTTCGATATTTAAAAAAACCTAAGGTCTAAGGAGAAACAACTAATCAAGTTGTATTTAACTACGGGAGAACATTTCGTACCCAAAACGTTAAACCTATAAGTGGAATATCCAAACTATTTTTTTAAGAAATATTTGCACCATATTTTAAATCAAAATCTTTTCTGGTCCGACCTTTTACCTATCGGTGTTGTGTTTATTTGAAAATTCGTTTTCATATTTCCGCTCAAATTTTACATAATGTTACGTTTATATCGCGCTACCAAATCATTTTTCTTGGGATTGCAAGCTTTTTGCCTAAAGTCGATAGGAATGTAAGCAAGCCACGCCCATTTTTGAAATTGATCTGCGAACATTCATTAAAAGTTCGGATGCCAATCTTTTGAAGACCGAATGGTCAAAAGATGACCACTAGACAGAGAGACGGATGGATAGACAGACGGACTGATATAAGATTAGAAGGACTGGATTAACGCGATTCAATATATAAACCTAATGAAATATGTATTTTACTTCTAATATCTATTTCTGAATATTACTTCCAAATTGACTAATTACCACCCGTCGGTGATCTGGAATACCAAGAAGACTCTTAACAATTAAACTAAACTTTGCGCTAAGCGAATTCAGCAAACCTCACAAAACCTTTCATTATTTATGGATACACTAGCGGGCGAGATTTGAAGAAATCGTTTATACACCTCTGAGAAGTACTTGGCATATATCCTGGTCGTGCAGGTATATTTGCAAACTTGAGCAAGAGAACCGTATCTTTTCTATAGGGAAAGTTAGACATAAAATTTGCAAGACGGAGAAATCTACTCCGCGACGACGGACGAACGTGCTTAGTTAACTAGAATTGAAAACTTATACCGATCGATAGTACATATATATATGTGTAGTACATCCCTCCATAAGTTTGTAGGACGACGCTGCTTTTCTCTTTGTAAAATAATGGCAAGATCTGAATTGGCTTTCCCTAGACGACATATAAACTTGTCAACTGACGGTCGTAATGTCATGTAATTTTAACATGTATCGTTTGAGGGATGCTACTATCTAAAAATTATGTGAACCCGTCAATAGTCGTCCTAGATCTACATGTCATCCTACGAATTTATTGAACGATTTGTTATATCCGTGTTATTCTTCATGAAATTATCTTATCTTTCATCTAGTGATCACATAAGGGGTAGAGGAGTTAATGTACTCTTTCCGCAGTGGGCGTCAGGTCTAAAATAACAAAACTCTTTAGCCACCTTATTGGTTAACACTTTGTTGCTCTGTGTCGAAAATTGGACGTTTTCAACCGCACTGTGCAGATTGCCTTCGCGTTGCCTGATTTTTACTATATTGGTTTTTCATCTCATCCCAAGGATGATCAAAAATGCCGCTTTTTTCAGGGTGTTACCCTAAGAAAAGGAATGTTGATAAGATTACATCCACAACCGGCAAATGATGAACGTATTACATGTGTAGTTGTATCCGTCTACCTGGCAAAACAAGGAGAAAAAAAGTGCTTACAGTAGCGTGAAATTCAGAATCGACTTAGTTGTGACGCCTAAACGAATCTATAAACCCAGGTATAACGAATAAAAAAAGCTTTGCTTTAACCGAACAGAGAGGTGTCGAAGGTTCTCCTCAAGGTGAATATTGTTTTCTTGTTAGTTTTCTAACATAACATAATTAAATCGTTTAATATTATAATAAGCAGCTCACTAACTCTATATAAAATGGATTTCGAATTGTTCTAAACATTTATTTACCTTAAAAACTTTTTTATTATCCATCGATCATTTGATTCCATTCATACTTCAAATAAATAAATAAATTATTTTTTTATTTATTTATTTTTTTTTTAATTACAAATTATTTTTACGTGAGGTTACTGGTGTTTCTTTGTTTTGGTTTGTTTTTATATGTTAATGTTGTTATGTTTTTTGTTCACATTTTGTTTTTTAAAATTATACTTGCGGTGTTTGCTTTCAAGAGATAACGAAATATTTTCTTATTTGCTATACAATACAAAATGCAATACAAAAAAAAAAAGAAAAAAAATTTTTTTTTTTTTTATTTAAATTCCAAACTTGAGTTGTTCAGAATGGCATTCGCATATAACCATATGCGCACATATACTTTTACAGATATACATGAACATATAAAGATTTATTATTTTCTAATTCATTTTTATTATTAATATTTTATTTTTGATTTGGATAACAAACATTTGTGTGATTTCTTTTTTTTGTTTTGTTTTGAATTTTATTTTTTGTTTTCACATGTAAAAAACTTGGCTTGATATTAGTTAGCAGCTCAATTTTTTTTTTCTTTTTTGTTTTTTAATTTACGAATCAAAAGCCCAACGTTTCACTTGAAGTTCTTTAACGTTTACTCAAACCACGAAAATTATAAACAAAAAGCAACCAACGTTCTCTGGCATTTGTATAGGCGGCGTTCCATGCTTTAATAGTGTAATTAGACTTTTATAAATTATTTTTTTTTTTTTGTTTTTATATATATTTTTCCAATTTTTCTCTCTTTTCGCTTTCTTCTTTTATTTGATTCATTAAAATAAATAAAAAAAAAAACAAAAAATAACAAGATTACATTTTTATTTTATTTTGTTTATATTTCGTTTCGTTTCCTTTTCTTCTTTTTTTCTTGGTTTTCTTCTTAACAGCCGTAGTAGTTGCCTTTCGAACTGAGCAAACGTTATTAACTGACTCTGACTATATGTGAGACCATTGAGACTTGTGTGCTGAGGTTGATTCCGTTTAGCAGCTCTTGCCGCCTGCAATCAACCTCAGTCCGTCATTTGTGTTACTGAGCTGTTTAATTCGACTCGAATTCAGTTTGCTTTAACGCTGACTACACCGCCACCACTACCATCACCGTACCGTATCGGGCCAAGCGTTTCGTTCTTATTCGCCGATTACTCACCATTTTCACAGACCGATGTTCTTTCTCCGCGCAGCTGTTACTGAACAGACACATTTTACATGAGACACAATTCTCAACAGAATGAGACCAGCGACTGCAAACAACAAATCGCTTGTGTTCGTTTTACTATGTAACTATATTGATATCATCAGCAACATCTACAACAACTAAAGTTAATGGAGAGCCACGAGCTATACGAGCTATGCTTACATTTGAGTGCACTGCGCGCACTCTGCCATTCTCTGTTTATATTTTCTGGTGTTATATGCACGTTATCATCATTTATAGGTCATTGCATTAGGAAATCTACAGAGAGACAACAAGACAAAAAGAAGAAAAATACCATAAAAGTTAATTAAATAGATTAATAAAAATGCAAAAAGAAAACGAAAACATATTTGTTTCTCCTCATCAGTTAGCTGCAGTGCCCTTAAAGAGAAAAAAATCCCATTGAGTTATATGTGGAGGAGTTTAGCTCTCAATTACTTTCCCTTCAATTGCATCTGTTTGAGTAGTCACGACATTTGATTAACTCGATCTGCATTAGAATTAATTTAAAAAGTTTGTGTGGAAACCTTCATATGTGCTTATGTGCACAACATTGTCAACATTGCCACCGTCATCAACTGTTGCTCCCCGTGTAGGTTTATCTACATTTGTATATCGCAACAGTTCATGATAATTACTCGATAACTCACTAAGCTTAGTGTTTACACATACACATATATATATACATATATGTGTACACATATGCGCTAAGTTTAGCTTTAAATCGCTTTCCATTTGATTGCCAGTTAGCCTCTAAGCATACAATTTTTTTGGCATCATTTAGACTTTAAGTACTTGTGTGTGTGTGTTTTAACTTAAGTATATTTATGCATAGAAATATTAACTAGTCGAGTCGCTGCTTAATTTCAGAAACAATAAACTTGATTATTTAGATGTTGAATAAACGATATCCACACGACGCAACTACTTACAAACAGTTAAGTCAGCCATGGGTAGATTCACAAGAAAACTTATCAGTCAAAAGGTATACAGCGATCAGCTTTCTTGGAATTCATTTTATACAAAACATGTCTACTAGGAAATACAGTGCGATATTCTCGGTCCTCCTTTGCCTTCTTAGATGTTTTTGAGTGAATTGCTTCTCCAGCGCTTTCCGCTTTCCTTTTCCCACTTCTTCTTTGCTCGGTTTTATTTCAAAATTAATTTTAGCTTTCTTTTTCATTAAATTTTTTTCTTTTTCGTTTTTTTTTTTTTTTTTTTTTGGGTGTAAATAAACTGTGAGATATACTACTGGTGGAATTTTTATCTACTTGGATTTTGTAATTCGCAAGGGAAAACGAAAATATATTAACTTCGTCATCTCGTTCGTAACTGAACTGAACTAAAGAAAATCATTTTTGATCGGTGCAGAAGCCAAAGCCGGAAAGTTAAGTTTAAGCAAAAATCAGCCAACATTTTTAAGGTAAGTAGTAGTTTTTTGAATAATAGCAGACGATGATCGTACACACTCGCCAAAAGTACTTTAAGAGCAAAACAAGGAAAAAAGCGTAAATCTCTCTCTGCCGTATCTTACATGCAGAACAAACTCTCTACTGCTGGGCATAAGTCCTTGCTTATGGGTACACGCGAGTCGTCTTGGCTCTTACACACTTTTCTTCGTCTTTCATTTTTACATTGGTCCTAACAGATGCATCATGCATAAGTCAAATAAACGTTTGCGACGCTCACACACTACGACCCTAAAAGTTACATGTATTGACACCGATTAAGCCATTTTCGATTCTCTTTCTTATCCCCGTGGTGAAAAAGCGATTGTAAAATCGAAGCAACGAAACAAAAAACTTTGTTACAAATATTTCATGGTAATCTTCTCGGGGTTACCAAAGCAGGTATAGGCTGCCTTAGGCTATGTTCGTGTACAACTAATGCCATTTAAATTACTTTATTACATGTTTGCATTAAGGAATTGCCATCAATTATATTAGTGTTCCGATACTCCGGGGGGATACCTTATGTTATATGTGTAAGAAATTTTCTAAGAAATTTACAGAAAAAAAAAAATTTGATCTTCGAGTTTACTCTTACGATACTTAATATTATAATTGTTTGTAGGAGGAGGAAACAGAAACGATGTGGACGATATTATACGTTATGCTCCTAAAACCAAATGCATTGTGTTACCGGAGCCAATCTAAAAGAAGTATCTGTGACCCTAACCGACTCCATTGTGGCCCTATCTGTCCAAGTGGTTATACAGGGGCAGCAACTAAGCTGACTCAGCTAAGCCTCTGGTAGGGAGGTCAAATAGTCGGGATAAACAAGAAATTGAATTCGTTCTTAAATCAAAAAAAAAAGAAACGTTGGGTATGAAAAGATTCGTTTTAAACCGAACGCGAGCTTTAGTTTTATTTCATTTTTTTCTTGTCAGTTAATAATATCATTACTACTGATTGTGTGCTGAGTTTTTTGACTTGATTGTTATTAATTTTAATAAACATATTTTGAATGCACGTAAAACATATATAAAACAGCAGGCGCAAGACGAACGCGTTTGTCCCATGACGAGGGTCGACAACTACATGTTACAAGTCTTCTTCGGCAATACTTGTTTACTATAATGTTTTGTTTAGGAAAATAATGCGGAAATATTTTTTATATAAATTCTTTTTTTTTTTTTTGAGAGCAAATTATGGTAAACAAATTATGATAACAAAAAAAGCATCGCTAAGATTGTTTATTAAGAAGTGCTTAGAAGAAGAAACATTGATTGTGAATAGAACTGGAATGAAAAAGCCGACATAGGACTGGCTATGGAAATAATTTCAAAATTTCTGACAATCTCCGATGGTGGGGTAGATTATGTTGTTTTGGCTTTCATTTTCTAGATACAGTGGCAATCAATTGAAAGCAAAGCAAACTGATAGAGTTTTGTTGATAATTGACTTGACGAAGACAAATGTTGCTTTGATTTTATTTTTAACATTTATTTATTTTTATTTTTTTTATTTTTTGTCATTTAATCGAATGATACGTTAATCTGCTGTCTTGCCGCGTTTATTTACCTTAAACAAAACATTAAATATCATTATAATTCACAGCAAATAAAAACAAAATAAACAAGTCTGGCGAAAATGCCCATAAAAAATATCGAAAATCTATAATTTTGGATTTCAGTCACGATTTTTGGCCAGCAACATTTTATCGATACGTTGCTCACTAGAAACACATTCCGCTAAGAAATTGAACCTCAATATGCGAAAGAAATGATGTTAAGACTTCAATAAAAAAAAAAGAAGAAAATTTCCGCAAATATATGAGACTCTAAGCTGTACCCTACATTATGAATTTTAAGAGTAAAAGAAAAGAGAGCAGAACCTGCTTACAACATTTAAATGGATAGATCTCTTCCGAGCTTAACTTTTCCCGTTTTGAACATATAGGAATTAAAGCTGTATTCCAAGAGCTATAAATTTTACGAATAAGACAAAAACAAAGCCGACTTAAGTAAAAAAATGTGTAAGGACTCCAATGAATAGAAAACTTTCTCCATTTTAATCTAATTACTTCTCAAAGAAAATAAGGAAAATCGAAGCTAGTGAAGCGCGGTAGCATCAACTTATTAGGGAGGGTGCGCCATGGAAGCAATTTAAAAATCATTCGATCGTTTGGAACTTGCGTTTTTGTCAAACCAATTTAGGATGAAGCGGAGTCCACGTGTTGATGTATACTCTAACAGGGAACTGTTATATGGTCGAAAAGATAACGACGAATTCTAAGGCAGGGTACTCTAATATTAATAGGAATGATTCTGATAGGGTCTGCTCTCATGGGTGACTGTGGTGTAGGGCTGGTAAAGGTAAACTCTAGTGGTTGCCGATCTGATAGCTAACGGTATATTCCAACACACCTCGTTCTCATGCGTAACGACAGATTCTTACAGATTCTGCACCGATAAATAACGGTTGCTTATTATAGCCCGAGTTTTGTTAGGTAACGGTGCATTCAAAAAGAGTCCATGCGGATAGACAACGTTAGCTTCTAAAAGGGCGATTTGTGATAGGCAAGGGTGAGCACTAATAGCGTGTATTCGGATAGGTAAAGACGGACTGAAATAGAATACATTCTAATAGGCAATGACACAGTGTAATACGGGATGTCCGAATAAGTGACGGTCCATTCTAGTGGCGGATGCGAATAGGTAAATGAGGGGACTTGGAATAGGATTTTTTCTGTCTACCCTAGCATCTACTCTCAGCAAGAATAGTTGGCTTGGAACGATGATTTTTGTGTACTTAGACTTCTTTAGCCATGAGTCCCTTTTAGATTATTTCGCTTTTTTAAACTTTTATGCACGGATTGTGTCCATTTCACAATCATTGTTATAATGCTGACACAAAAAAATGTTCGGATAGATAAACGAGTCTAACTAAATTGTTTTGCATTCTTCCTTATCGTACAACAAGGCGATAGGCAAGTAAAATGGCAACGTTAGTGTTTTCTTGCTCAAGAAAAATGCGCATGAAAATTCCCTTTTAAGTATAAATTGGCGGAAAAGACGCCTTCACTTAAATATACCAAAGGCCCGATATTCGATGAACTTAAAAATGGTTATACTGAACTATGTCTAAATGTTACTGTGCCCGTGGCCTTTTTCCGCCTCGCGTGAAGCTCTTCTATTCTTCTTCATGCATTTCGCCCGAGAGGATAAAATGAAATAAACAATTCTAGCTGCCTCGCTGCGATATCAAAGGTCGAACGTAACAGCACTCTTTGAAAAGATACTCTAATAAACAATAGTGCAATTATTTTCTATCTTCTTCGACTTTACAAATCTGCACTAAGTAAATAGCGATTTATAAGTGTACAGTTTTAAGAAAATCATTTTAGAAATATTTCATGTTTATTTACTTTACATTCTCTATAGCTATTTTTGTTTACTTAGTTAACGTAAACAAGTGCACACAAATGCAGTTAGAGGCGTTATTTTCTTATGTGCAAAGAGATACCTACAACAATAACTAAAGGAAAACTGTGGTAGATCCCAAATGTCCAAAGTGCCACCAAGTTCTTACTACTCTTAACACTAAAACCGCCGAAGGGGTCAATTTGAACTTTTCGAAAATTTTAGCTTCAAAAAGAAAGTCTGTAGGGCGTGTAAAGTTGCCAAGTTTTTTGGTGCCTGCTATTTATGCAAAGGGACCTTAGCTGTCTATAATCAATTTTCGTTTGGTGGGTCTTGTTCTCGGTACGACCCTGACATATACCTATTTCTAGCGAAATGAACCAATTCGACCCACAATTTTTGTGGAATCGCCAAAAACGCAAAACTGTAGCAAGAAAACTGAAATTTAGCAAAAATATTCTTTGATCGATTAAGAACCCAAGATTGAATAATGGCTCCGATCTATCCATATTGCCACTATAAAGAAGAAGCTGAAACAACACCAATACTTTTTTCATCATCTCACCTACAACTTGCGATCCCGTGAAGACGTTTCCGCAAAACTTCTACGCAAGTATTCATCGGAACTACGTAATTGTTCGATCCAAAAATCCGTTCACTTTTAATGGCAAAATATTAGTTCCAAATAATTTCGAATTCACTCCAACGCACGTTAGCATATTCTTCGAATAACTTAGGCCTTGGGTTTTTAATCGATCAAGGAAAAGTTACGACCCATTCCGGCTTCCTATCTTCACTTTTGTAACTCTTGTAATTTTACAAAGTTTACGGATAGAAATCAGGCCCATTTCGTGAGAAAGGAAGGGAGGAAGCTAGTGTTAAATGATATACATAAAGATTTTCAATGCGTTCAAAAGTTATTTTAGAAAATTTGTGTTATTTGTGTTAACAAACCTATTAATACAATTAGCTAATGTGTAAACACAGGGGACTAACGTAAGCGAAATAACTGAATACATGTCTCGTTTCTGATGAACGGGATAACAAGGAACTTTGTTAATGTTCATTTCTCATTAAACTATTAAGAAACGCCTACATGCACTTCCATTTGCTCGTAGCCCGCTGATTAAATGGCTAACGTTTTGCTTCCAATGAATAAATGAATAAAAGTAATTGATGTTAAAAGAAAAGTACACAAAATAAATGAAAAAAGAAAACTGTCTTCGAGTTGATTTAGGCGGACTTTGAATTCTTTTACTGAAACATAACTACCCGTAATTGCTGCGCTTTTTTTTTAAGTGTAGGGCCATTTTCAAATTTTTGGTCATCTTAACTTTTGTGAGGACAAAAGAACGAATTGTTGTAGAGAATATTCCCACTGATGTACGGAAAGATGTTTATCGACTGTTGTCGGTTGTATAGGTAAAGACTTACAAATAAATACTTTTCTTTCAATTTGAAGGCAATTTATTCCTACTTGGACGGACATCCATCTAATTTGCCCGGAATTAAGACATTCACTAAAGCTCGCTTGTCCTAAACTCTACTCAAAGAATGATAAGTTGGGGGTTCGAGCTGAAAGCGTAGTAGGCAAACGATTTATATTAACACAACTATGCGTAAACGCTTAAATCTATATCTTGAAGTAATCGTGAATGCGTCAAATTGATTTATCAGAAAATTTTATTGAAAATGTTACGGATAATAAAAGTGAAGGAAACTTTAAATTGACGCAAACAGTCTAGCGTTGCTGTGCAAGCAGCTGTACACTTATACGGTTGATATAAATCAAAAAAAAAAAATCTTGTCACATATCATGAGAATAAATAAAAATATAAAACTTAAAAACAAAGGGTTTATTCGCGAAGAGATAAGAAATTTTTGTAAGAATTTATGTGTTTAAGAAAAACTTTTTCAAAGATAATCCAGTTTTAACAGGTTTTTCCTAGATTTTCTCGCTCAGATAAATCTAATTGCATTTCGACGTTTACGACGAAACTTGTAAGTAAAACTTGACCTAAACTAGAAAAGGAGAATTTCGTTGTTATGCTCAAACTTTAAAAATAGAAGCTTTTCTTAATTGTTTTCAATGTGCAAGAGTTGCTGTTGCTGTGGTGTTGTTGCCGTAAACAGCAGCAGCATGGCATGTCAGACGCAAAACAAATCAACACAAGCGCAACGCAAAGAAAGGGAAAAATCCTAGTTCAGTGACCTTAAACGATGGCGAACCATGACCTAACTCAAGCAAATTACTTAGTTAACCGCATTCAATTCATATAACCATAGAACAACGTAAAACGTAAAAAGGACAATTGCAGGCAACAGTGAACAAGCGAAAGACGTCAGCGAGAACCTTTGTTACAAAACATTGTTTTTAAGGCAAAACTTAAGCGAAAAAAAGGAAAAAGTTAAAATAAAAATCTAATTACAGAGTAAGCGAAAGAATATACCACTGGTTAAAACAAATAAATGAATAAATAAAGAGGAAAACGAATGCTCATGAAATTATATAAAACAAGTAAAACATGATTGGAATTGGTATGCACTTCACTTTAAAGTGCACAGTAGACCGTGTCATTCACATGACACGCATAAAAAGTTTGTAACCCAGTTTTCTCTGTTTCGCAATCTCCTGTCGAGCTCGCAAAAGAAATGAAGGAAAAGAGGCCTATTAATAAAAGGCCAACAACAACAACAACAACAACAGCAATAACAATACTTTTGCTAACTATTAAGTACAAGCCCTAGCAATTTTTATTCCATACTTGTGTGCGTATGTATATACTTAACTATAAATAAACTTTTAAATTTCATGTTTAAAAATAAACATCAGGGTTATGAACTTCTTCACATAAACACAACTTGCATTAGTAACAATTCTGTGAAGGTGTTGCATTCGTAAACTCTGCACTGTACACTTTAAGTAGAGATCTTCGTTGAATGACGTATAATTGATAGCGTGACTGTGTGTGTATGCAAGTTATGTTCTACTTTATTCTTAGGCAACAGTGAATAGAATGCGAATACAAAGAGCACTTATTCAAGGTTATGTGCTTGCTTGTAGTTAAGAATTTTTAATTGCTTGAACAGGAGTAACCGCATAGGCAAGATTCACGTGTTCAGGCCTCAGCGCGATAAAGACGCCCATACCTACTAAGCTGGCACCTTTCTCTTCACTTATTTCTAATTGTCACCCTCTTACGCAAATATTGGGCGTCCCCGAAAGGAAAAGGAAAAAAGATTGTTGGACAATAAGAAGCCACCAGAAGTGATTACAGTTTCACTAAAACCCATATTATATATTTAACCTTTCTTCCCTAAAGACAGACCCATTCCCTTTACAAGCTCTCTACTGATAACTGTTACGGGGCGTGCTAGTGAACACCTTCAGATACAATGTAAGCAGCGTTGAGCATTAGAGGGTAAGTGTTGTGTCTTCACTTACTCCTGTCAAAAGGTGGCTAAGATTTATATCATTTATTTTTAGCTTAGACAAAAAAGTAAAAAAAACTCCATCAATCGATTTGGCCTTAGGTACTCACACGCATGAAATAAACAGACATGTGTAAGCTGCTTGAAGTTTGTAGTGCTGCACTACGTTCTCTCTAGAACAGGTACATGTACAAATGTATGTTTATATATACACACATATAGATTTACGTACAGGCGTGCGTTCCTGAATAGCACACACTTCGCAATAAAAAGAAACCACACAGTTGTTTACATTCATCATTACATAAAAAAACAAAGTAAAAGTATTTTTTTATTGTTGACATTACTGTTATTATTTTTATTAAAGTTCGTTTAGACCAAAGAAATACATTCTAACACTAAAAATAGGCTGAGCACTAGCAACTGAGACCATCAGCTCTTCTTTTTTTTAAACTTACATTAGATGATTAGTCTAATCACTTTCACAAAGTTAAGTATTTTACTAATATCAAGTTTTTTAGTCAAAATGCCCAAAAGGTCAGGCGCACTGAAAAACGAATTTTCGAATATAGAAGAACTGTCGGCATTCACAAAGCATGTGTTTATTTGTTGGCGAATTCGAAACCGTTATTTTCATTTTTGCATCCAGGACGATGCCTATACAGGGAAATACGCAAACGGATAAGAGGACGGACATACGGACGGACAAACATGTCTACATGGATTCAGAATTTGATGCCGGTCAAAAATATGTATATTCTATTACGGGTTTCTCGCGCGACCAGCGGCTTTAGGCTTTATTGGATTATATACAATTGCATACGAAAATTAGGTCCTGCTCTCCTTTCGTCTGTTTAACACTTCCTGCCGCTTGCTTTCGAGGACCTATTGATCGAGGACTTTCTCTATAGAGTACCAAGATTCTTTCATGTCTTCGCAACTACTGCCGTTGCTTCAATCTTACACATTCTACAAAGTCTTCAACACCACTAAGTATTGTGTTACGTGTATTGATCACATCGAACGCTTAGTGAAACCCAATGATTAGAATTGCTCTCGAGTAACATGTTGAAATTACGCTCGCATTTATTCTGGCGCCTGCCTTGTCCTATTTCTCATAAAACCGTTCTGTTCGGGCGCATTTGCTGACTTGAATTAGCTCTGAGTTTTATATAACTCCACTTCAGTATAACGCGGACTCGACTCTTGACCTATTTGCGATCTAATGATCTGATGAGCTCTACATTATGTGGTGAAAAATCCCTCCGTGCCATTTTATTGTCTTAGGGGTTTCTCGAGCGTACTTAATCTTTCCATGGTGCATAAACGTTCTGCCACATATCGTGGCTCCTTAAGACTACGTTTCGGCAATCGAGTCAATAATATTTCTTGGAATTGCCAGAAATTTTTAATCTCCCCAATCTAATGACCCTGAAAAGTATATTCCTGGAGAACTTAATAATCTGATCATTTCATCCACCATTTTTGCTATCTGATGCAAGTGAACCATAACTTTCTTCGCCATAACGCCATTGCGGCTTCTAAGACAACTTTTAGTTAGCAAATAAAATAATATTTAAAACTTAAGCTATATATGTGTTTTGTGTCATGTCTGTATTCAAATTTTCACTTTTCGTACCATGAGGATGGTGTTTGTTATAAACACATTTGTGCTCCTATTACTCACACAATTTAAAAAAAAAAAGTAATCTTTTGAGGTTCTTTCATAAATTCTTTTCTTCATCCTCGAGGTGGAGTGCTATTGTGCGCTATTTATGTGTATATGGCTGTACGTGTATACCTATGGATGCGTTTGGCTTCACATTTGTAAATCTATTAATAAACCGTTCGCGGTCGTTCACTGTTGCTGCTGTTTCTGGATAATTGCTATTATTGCCATTACTTTAACAGCAACATCTCTGGCGTCTTTCTATTGTCAGGAGGATACAGACAACATCGTCACACATGCAATGCGAAGACTGCGCTGATGATCGTAAGATAATGACCAATATATATTTTTTTAGCTCATATGTTTATTTTTATATTGACACAATAATTATGTTTTGCACTGTCTGCGACTGACCGTCATACTGAATTTAATTCCATGGATTAAAAGAGTTCTTCTTCAATATTAAATCAATTTGAATTTGTTTTTGTCGGATGTGTTTTGTGTTTAACAAACCGTCTCGGCAAAGAACACGGCCGGTATATTCGTTTTATGATTGATTTTGTCACGTAAAACCAATTGCGATTTCGCCACATCTCTCTGTTGGTTTATATCACAAAGCAAAAGCCCAGACCACCAACAAAAATTGAAAGGTCATCAAAGGTTTCAGTAAAAGTGGAACCAGTGAGAAGCAAAAGTTTTTGAAAGTAACAGTCAATGGAATTCCCTTCCTTGTACTGATTGAAGCCTTTGACGATGTGGCTTAGGATTAAGCCAAGTGTAGCTGGAAGTGCGAATTGAATAAAAAATTAAATGGATGGACGTCAATGGGCTGAAGGCCCAGTGTTTTCAATCTGTCTAAACTAACACATGTATGCATCAAGCAGGCTTATGAACAGACGACGACGAGAAGGGTTGAATCGATTAATACAACTAAAGAGGAATGCCTGCGTGAAATTCTGTTCTGCTTTAAACCCAAGTGCCAAAGGCCTAATATTTTTAATATGTCTAAACTAACACTTATACTTAACAGCTAACAGACTTATGAGCAGACGACGATCAAAATGTTGGATCGATTAACATAACTAAAGATGAATCTCCGCATTACAAAGCGAAATGAACCAAAATTTAAACGAATAATCGTCGATCTCCAAAAAACTCAATATTTTCTGTCGATCTGTCGAAAATAACACGTACACATATCGAGCACACTTATGAGTATACGCTGATGCAAAAGTTTAGATCAATTAATATAACTAAAGAGGAATCCTTGTATTAAAATGAAATTCTACTCTGTATTTTTAAACGCTAAAGTAAAACTGTTTCGTTTAACATTTTTCGCAACGGTTTCTTTTACGTCTGTATTCTACGGAACTCCAACTGCTCCAGTCATTTGCGGTATTTGTGCAATTAAAAGCTTTTATTTGCTTAGAGAGATTGCATTACATGCAGCAAATCTTCCTTAACTGTTTGTTATGGAAAATATGCAAAAAGAGGAAAAGAAGCCAAAGGGAACCCACAGCAATAATAACAAAATTTAATTTACATAAATTTGTATGACGTCAGCAACAACATCGATATTAATGGCAACAGCACTCAAGGGAGAGTCCGAACGTCCAAAGCAAGTGAGACTGCATTTAAAAATTACTTCAGTAATGTAAAAACAGCTAAAATTAAGTCATGTTAAGTCAATCTAAGCTATTTGGATGAAAACTTAGTCATAACTTAGTCATACATATTTTTGGGTTTCACTTGCTTTTTCTTTACAAATACGTTTAATATTTTATTTTTTTGTTTTATGATCTATCATCTGTTCTTAAAGAATCTTAAAATTTCGCATAAATTTTCGAAAAATATTTATTGTTTCCCAAATGGAACATTGGCCAGTTTATCTAAACAGGAACTACATACAGGCGTCCGCTTTTACATACGTATTCGAGACGTGTGTGTAGTTTACTAATTAAATTCCGTGCAATGTCAACACTTTGCTATTGAAACGAAAAATTATCGGACATTCTGGCGAGCATCCAAAGAGACAAAACAACAAAAAGCAAAAATACCAAAAACTTGTATACAAATGACAAAATACTTTCCTATAAAAAAGATTTTTATGAATTTACTCGCCCGAGAACAAGCCGACATACACACGAAACGAGATGCTTCTTTTGTTTTATTTAATTTTCCAAGTGTCAAGGTCTCTCCTTTAATGATTAATAACACAGTGATAAGTAGAAACAAATACATCGCAGCATATACACACACATATACATAGATTTTTTATATTTCATCTTTATAATCGTAAAAATTTTGAAAATTTTCTTTCTCGTATTACTTTCTTGAGTAAATGCTCGGCATTACCTTATCATAAATTATCTTACGATAATTTCGACTTGGAAACAGATTTTCAAGTCATTTTCATACCCATTACCGAAGGATGGGAGATGTATTCGTGTTGTCAAAACGTTTGCAACCTCTACACACCCGTTACAGTGTATATATTCTCGATCAGCATTAAATTCTAAACCGTCTTAAGGATAACCCCTCAACAGTCTGTCCGGTAAAAGGGCTCCTGGCAGAAAAAATGTCCCAAATGGTTTCGTATTTGGCACAAGAACTGGAAGTTCTGGCAAGCGGATTGCTATTGAAATTCCCCCAAATCGGACGAACGACACGGCCATGGAGTAACATAGCCTAGGATTACTTCCCAAACCAAAATTGTTTTTTTTTTCTCGTTACTTATAAACCGTAACACACACACAACGATAGAAAATTTGCATTTATATTCTGTGGGTAGTCTTGCTGCACGTCCACAAACATAAGAAATGAAATTCGATACTTTTCTCAAAACGCTTATAGCTTCCAGAATAAAGTCTAAATATTAAACATTGATGGGTACAAAAGATTCGGACGCAGCCGAATGCAATTTTCTTATTGGTAATATTTCAATTCTCCTTCTGCGCTGTTAGCGAAATTATTTTGTATTTTAAGTTAAAATAAATCATTTTCACAGTCATGCTAATGCTAGCACAGCATGGGAAATATGAGCAATTTTTGATATGATCAGGACAAAGCAAGAATCCGGTGGAACTTGAAAGTGTAATATATAAAGTTTGGATGAGCATCAGAATATGTCTGCTATATGCCTATACCGTGATGGTCAGAAAGAAGTAAGAAAATAGATACGGAGCAGCTGCAGCCTTGCAAAGGCAGCCATAATCAGAAGATATAAGAAATTGCAAGCATGGGATGAATCTTTAGTTACGAAACATTCCAAAAACACTTAAAAAATTGTAAAATATTTGCTTGGCATACAATTGCCAGATCTGTCTTTAAATTCAGCAAATGATTTCCTTATTTCCTTACTGTAGCTTGTTGCATGCTTGTTTCCCTTTACATTTTACTTGATCGCAAGTGAAATGTGCCGACTAAGGTCTTTGTTTTTAATCTCCATTATCCTTCAGTAAACATGAATGAAAAACTTCTGGTTCATAAATTGTAAGAGATTCTTTCATTTTCGCAATAAAAGTGAAGTTCAATTTGTGCGTTACTTTTGCAATGCTTGCTTTCAATGCAATAGCTTTGCGAACGTAGTCTTCAGAGAGCTGCACTTTCTTTTTCATTATTAGCGAAAGCGATTATTTGCGAGCCGAAGACCCAAAAAGAACAAAAAGAAAATTATGTTTAGATAATCTTTAAATAAACTTTTCTTTGGTATATTAAATTAATCTTTGCTTTGTATTGATACACCACTACCATTAACACAATTATTCATAAGGGTTCTTTCTTAAGCCAAAACATGTGGGTGTGCCAAATTTCATCAAAATATCTCAAAAATTGCGACGGATAAAGGGACGGACAAGCAAGCTTAGATCGATTCGGAAACTGATTCTGAATCGTTCGTTTTAATGTAATGAGAATCTATCTCATTGGTTTCTATTCCGCACCATACATGGTGGAGGGTATAAAAACGATGGGTATTCTTGATGGCACGGCACATATTTTAGAAGGATAGACGATGGCATTCGAAATAGGCTCCGTTTGAAGTAATACTTAGACTAACCTTCGAAAATGATTTCACAAGAACTTTACCGGGTTGTCGCCAAGAATGATGTGTTCCGCGGAATGGACCGAAAGACATGCATGCGTAAATCCAACTAGAACATCACATCGACTGCACCTACTTTAGGAAAGCTTTGTTGCTTTTGGAAAGAAATGATAAAATGATTACAGATATCTTTCATGCCCTACACGACGCTCTTCCGATCTTGATAAGCAGGCTTATGCGATAGGGTTCCCTTTCACTTATTCTCACTAGATGCTCGGCAATCAATTAACGCAATATATCTTTAGCTAAGAAGTGTCGAACAATCTCTTCCCCGTGCAATCTCTTGGCTTCCAGTGGTGAATATAAAAATCTTTTTCCTCTTTTTCTCAGATTAAACTTTTGCGATTTGTTTTAATTTTTTTTTTTTTTTGCTTTCAATCCATTTCCAATAGCAAACAATTGTTAAACAATTGAAAAAATATTTTATGAAAGTTTATTGCCTGCTTGACATATATGTGTAAGTAAACAACACATAATGCAACGTGTTTGCGGTTTCATGTCTGCTGTTTGAAATGCTTAAAGTTTTACTAAAAAAAACAAAAAAAGTAGTTGTAATATTTCTTTGACTTGTTAACCTTGTATTCATTTCAAAACATATGCGCACCACAGACGTAAGCAAATGCATCAGTAATGTGTTTTTAATTACATACAAAGCATGCTTTAGAACAAATTAACGAAACTTAGGTAGAAAATAAAGGAAAAATTAGATGAAATTTGGAAACTTTCCACACAATTTCTATAATGTATATAAACTTTGCCTATCCTTGTTAGACTTTGGCTTAGCTTTATGTCAAACCTTATGCCTTATTACCACACACACACACACACACACACACACACATATATATGCACTTTAAGAGAGGATAAAGAAACACATGGAACTTCTTTGATTTTGAAAACTGCACGTCATATATTAACTGCAAAGCAACGTGTCATCCTGCTACAATCTTGCTTACACGTTGCACATGGCACGCACGGTATGCAGACAACGAGCTCGGCACGTTTAATTGAAAAGCGTGTTTTTCACACTTTTCTTTTATGCGTTTTTCGTCTATATTTGTGCGAGTTATGCGGGCGTGTGCGTGTGTTTTTGTGTATTTCTGTAAAAAATAAATCAATTTATAACTTCTGTGACGTAGAAAACGCAGAAATATCGTATTTCGCCCCCCAACTCTTTCGAAATAATAAAACAAAAGGAAAACATCAATTAATTCTTGCAGTTCTCTCAATTTTCCGCGTACGGTGTGTAAAGTGCGTTACCATGACAATCTCTTGGCGATGTAGATGCAAACACTCCACGTTAGTTTATAAGTTATTAGTAACTAACCAACTTTGTGTAATATTGAGCGGTTGAGTGTGTGATACTAAATTTCTTCGTGAAAGTCTTTATTTCCGTTCAACCATTTTGGTGCTTAAACCTAAGACATAATGGATTTTGGTACTTGCTAGAATATATATAAAAAGTTAAATGAAAAGGTTTTCTCTTTTTTGATATGAACAATTGATCAGAATATGTGCGCGTAATACCGTAACGTTCAGAAGGAAATGAAGAAATAGAGCGAGAGATTGGGAATGGCCGAAGCCCAGTGAGTGCGAGGCCCAATCGGCTTTACCCACAGACCACTCACTATGGCTACAACGAAGTAGGCTCTACACCACTGTGACTTGGACCCGCGAACGCTTACTGTGCAGTTGCGTAAAAGTAAATGCAAATATTCCTTTCCATAACTGCTTTACACTATTAACGCATCGTACAATTTCTATACCCAGACTTTAAAAAAAAGTACAATAAATCTACAGCAGAAGAGAAAGGAAAATAACGGCAAAAAAACCTTAGTGAAGCGGTTACCAGTACGGAATAAGTTTGTGATTTATTTTTAAGTCTCCAAAGTTATGGTTAGACATCCGAATATCAAAAACTAACAAAAGCAGTTTGACATTTGCTTGCGACAAACATACAGTTCATGATGCGCCAATTTTATTAAGATTCAAATATGACGCTTTGTGTTCACATTGACCTTGTTTTACTCAACACTGTGAACCAGGAGGAGGTTAATGATGTCTCAGCGATGTTGCTCACAATCTGACTGTAATTTTGCTAGAGACTAAACCTTACTATTCTTCGTCTCTGTCAGCGTCCCGTCTACAGTATGTACCTCGCGAGCCAATTTCCGCTGACATCCTTGAACCGTCTATTTTATGTGGTGGCAAAGACCAAACGAAGGAAACAAGCGTTCGTGTTTGACATAGACATCCAACCATGGAATGATTGATATTGAGAATCGATTGGTTTTTTTTCTACAGTCACCTGAAATCTGGCCTCTCTGTAATTAAGTCTAACTTACGCGTTAGTAGTAAATATTGCTTATACGCAAGATAGATATAAAGCCATACTCTAATGTTATGACGTAAAAACTTGTAATAATATTTCTTCTTTCTTTCTCATGGACCTTCCGTGTTTTTCTCAGTTTTGATACTCCGGAGCAATAGTGAAACTAAATCTCTTCGATATCAATCTTGTTACAAAGCAAGGTTTTAAATTATGAATTATAAAAACTCAAAAAATGCATATGCTTAAGTGCAATCGGGACTTTCTGTAAGACACTACTCAGAACACTGCTGGCAGTGTCATGTAAAGCCCAAGATGTGGGACATAATAAAAGAGGAGTTTGGTTCTCAGAAAATTCATTGTTGTGCGGATGTTTTGCTGACAATATAGTTAGTTCAACGAGCGAAAGCTTCGGCCACAAAGTGAACTCATCATCATTCTGTTATCAATATACGAAAGATCCGCTTCTGCCGACTTCGTATTTTAGAGAAAAACAAATGTGTTCTTATCCTCTGAGAATATTTAGGACAGCAGGTCTTAACTTTCATTTTTTTTTTTACTTTTTCAAATTCCCCACTAATTGCATAAGCAAAACTTAATTAGTTCCATAAACAAAAGAAAGTTTATTATTAAGAAAACAAACAATTCTTTCTAGTCATCGCGATAAACAAAACTGCAAAAGCAATAATTAATCATTCCCAAGATAAATTTATTAAAATTTATGTGCATTCACTGAGTATTTTATAAATAAGAAAAAATTACTTTTAAATCTACAAAATATTAAGATAAAGTATGTAGCGTTTAAACAACTTTAGTTCAAGATCCCTTAGGAGAAAAGGAGAGCAAAGTATTTGCAGTGATCGACTTGAAACACATCTAACGGT
The DNA here is from genome assembly GCA_001077435.1 of Glossina morsitans morsitans. Lineage (NCBI taxonomy): Eukaryota > Metazoa > Arthropoda > Insecta > Diptera > Glossinidae > Glossina > Glossina morsitans. The sequence goes on from CCAG010002445.1 coordinate 26,771, forward strand.
ATTTTACAAAAGAGTCATAGATCGAAAGAGCTCGTTAAAAGAGAAGATCTGATGCGAAGGTATATCTTGAATCAAAATCGCTGAAAAAATATAAGCATTTTTTTTTTTTTTGTTAAAATATTCATTAACTTTGGATACAAGAGCTCAGTTAGTTTGCTAATGAAAGGAAGTCTTTACTTATTACGAAAATTTCACATTTTAAGTTTAACCTCAAAGAAGGTCGACTAAATATATAAAACCAGAAAACTCAGTCTACGTTACGATACCATTTCTTGGAAGCCTATAAATCGCGGAACTAATGATATTCCCTGTACGAAACGTCTATTAGATGCTTTCATTAATGACGTCTCTTCATAAAGTTTTCATTTTCGTTTTTTACATCAAAAACATTTTCATGATCATTAGTAATAATTAAAGCTACTGATCTCTTCCCCTTAATTTCAGTTGTGACTCTTATTGTTATTTAAAAAAAAAAAACCCATCAAGTAATCCCTGCTTGCTAATTATGAACATAGAAATGTGATTTACTTCGATGAAACAAAACAACAAAACAACAAAATAAACAAAGAATTATAATTTGTTGCAATGATTTGAATAAATTGCTTATTAAATATGCTTTTTAATTACAGAAGCATGTGTAAAACGTTTTAATGAGTTTTCCCTAATTAAAGCGTATTTGAAACATAAAGTCATAGCTATTTATATCACAAAGTGCTTTTTCTGCATTATCTCATGCGATAAATTTCATGTTTTTTATATCTGCTGTAAGGTAAGAGAACAACTAAATTGTAGCCTACCGGCTATTCGTCGCAAGCTAATCATATTAGAGAAGCAGTACTTATTAGCTTAGATTTGCATAGACATCGAGTTTGTGGCGTATGTCCGCACAAACTTAATATACTCTTGCACCACAAGTGGTGTAGGACTTGGTTTTAATTGAATTAATTTACTTTACTAGAATTTCAACGTAATAACAACGACACAAAATCCTAATAAAATATTTACGGGACTTTACACAAATCATGCATTTTCGCACAAGAATACGCTCAAGGAGATGCAATGAAAAGTTTTTGTTTTGCGACAGCTCTCAGGTCACCATTTCGCTGTTCAAATTTTTTTTTTCACTTGCTTTTAAAGATTTCAACGAGTGTACAAAAATTGGTTCCAATGCATTGACTCATTTATCGCAAATAAATTCGAAAGAGTTCCAACTGATTTCGAGCTCTGAAGGTAGAATTATACTTTAATTAGGATGACTGGGGAAACCGCTTTGGTTACGACTTCAAAAATTTTAAAAAACCTTACTTAGAAGCGCTAATTCAATCTTTACCTTGTCTGCGCTCTCTTCAGTGAAATAATCCACGACTAGGAGAGATCTAAGAAAGGCGGTTTTCGATTGTGTATTGGACATGTTACTGTGCCCTGTGCATTATCGTTACATAGCATGTTCCGTTTACACAGCAATCAGGAATTATACCCCACAAGAGTATATAAAGTTTGTGCTCATGTGAGCCATCACCAGAAGGACACGAGATAAATCCACCTTTTAGTAAAACGATCGATTCAGAATCACTTTCTGAATTAAGCTTTTCTGTCCTTTTGTCCGCCTGTCCGTCTTTTGTTGCGGGATCAACGTAAAGGCCGCAATTTATGAGATATTTTGATGAAATTTGGTGTAATGACGCGTTCTGACCCAACGAAGAACGCTATTGAAAATGATTCAGACCGGGCCACTCTTTCGACCACTTTCCATCTAATGTCTTACTTTGAAAAGTCAATTTACGGATAAGTATAGAATGGTGCAGGATATTTAACGGTGGGTCGTGCTCCAACGTAGTGCGTTTACTTGTTTTTGTTATAGAAAATATTTTCAAAAGAATTTTTCAACTAAAGCAAGCGTCAAGTCTTTCTCTTTCGTTTTCCTTTTTTTACTGCATTCAGCCATAAGGAATGATTCCAATGTGAATGTTTTCTCAATTGCTCATAGCACCGTAACAAGTTAAATAATGACACTGCTCGACGAAGACAAAATTAATTATGTTAAAAAATTAAATGAATAAATGTTATAATTTTAATGAATAAAAAATTAAGATTTTAAAGCGATTATATAACAAAGAAAAGAGAGGAGAGGAGATTTTTTGTTAAAACCTAATGGATTTGCGTTTATTTGTAAAAAGATTTAAAAGTCAGGAATCAATTAAAAATACTTTTACAAAAGATTGTAGACTGAAATCCCATTAAATTAACTTTAAATCCGAAATATATAAACAGGAAGTAAGTGCGATTAACTTTTGACAGATCTATCAAACGGTAAACATGTACTTGAATGGAAATGGAGCTCTACCTCCATTCCTATCTGGATTGATATACTGCTTATGGCATATAACTCGCCGTTGGAACGCTTCTCTCAAGTTAAAGTTAAATTATTTGCTGAAATTCAAACTTTTATAAACCGGTAATATAAAGCGATTGCAAGGTATATAAAAGTATTTCTTTACAATTATTACGATAAACATTTCTATTCAAAATATTTACAAATCGTAGATGAAATAATAATTTTATATGTTTGACTTTTGCTTGCACTTGAAGTGTAAGTTGTAAAATTTATTTATGCCAATTAGTGTCGCTTGAAGTGATTATGAACGAAATTTTCAATTCGTTTCGAACTGCATTCCAGAGCTTTCTGCATTCTTGCCTGATTGCTTTTACCTCAGTACTGTACATCAAGGTGTTTACTTGGCTTCCTTCTTTTCATCATTTTTCTCGGGACCTTCAATTTTACCCAATTCTTCGGCGAATGTCGCTTTTCTTCGTATACGAATCAAAGTTGCGGTTACAAAGCAACCTTTCATTTTTCATGATCTTACATTCATTAACATTCAAAATCAAAGATGACCGAAGAAGAGGGTTTTTCCAGGGTCATTGGCCTACCTAATAAATAAACGATATATTATGAATTTGTAAATTTAATCTTATAAGAGAGAACACTTTTTGAATATTCTGACCGGAACAACGGCGGAATAAATCGCTTCTTTCTATCTGAAAAAGCCAATCGGTTGTATACCATACACTATTTACAGTACAGCACTATTTACAGTTTCAGACACGCTTCTCTGAAACGATTTAATTTGAACTGTCTGTCCGTCCGTCTGACGACTGTCAGCTTTTGGAGAAAATTTGATACATTGGCGCCTTTAGAGACACAAAACGATCAAATTTTTCAAATTTGCGAAGGAAATTGTTTCGTAATAAAAATTTTGACATAGCATTAACTGTGCCAAACTTGGACCTTGGTCTACAGCCCATATCAGCGTTGTCAGCAAAAGGAACCTTTCATATAGCAACAATGTCTAATTTTCGATATTTTATGAGAAAAGAATAATAAAATCTTTCACAATCACGTGAGTTCTAGTCAGTCCTGGGCTTCTATGGAAGGTATGCCTTTACATAGTTAGCAATAATTGTCGCGATTTTATCACGAGAATAAATAAAAAATTTTATTAGGCGAAATGGTGTAGGGTTTCTAATGATCCGCCTAAGTGACATTGACGCTGTTGATGTAAGTGACGTCTATTTTCGGTGGAAAGGCGCCACCGCCGAATATAGGTTACGAAAATCTAGAGCTGCTGCGTCACCTTGAAAGCCATTACGTATTCTGTGAAACATCGGGACAAGTAACTGTTCTCTTCCTAGTGACGCTAGAGTGAGTATTCCATAAATGCATAAACCGCACTAATATTTTCACACCAAAACAATAAGCCAGACACAAAACAATGACTACAAGAAGACTCTCAGGGAGGAAAGAAAAAAAACAAATCATGTAGAACTTTGTTACGGATGCTTCGTCTGTTTGTTTGCACCCAAGCTTCGAAAATTCGAAATTTAAATACTCATGGAGGCACATTTAGTTTGTTAAGTTTATGCTCTGAAGAAATCAAAAGAGTTATAAGTAAAAAAATAATTTAATACGACATACTGGAAATTGCGATGTGCTTCTGAAAGTTACGCATGAAAACACGAAACTAATACGTCGTAAATCTACCCTGTAGTGTTAAGCATTAAAGAACCAAATATTAAATACAAATCAAAGAACAAAATCATTCTTATTATGACGCGTTAAAAACGCCAATGGAAACGATGTGTAACGTAAAAATTTTCTTGTGGTCACTAATAGACGCCGTAGTCATATTAAATTTTCGATTTCATTGGAGACTGTAAAAATCGCATGACATTTTTAGCTCGTCCTTCTCTATCTTTGCTTCCAATCTCCATGTCTTCGTCTCCGTAACTTTCAGTCCGCCTGCTTATCCCTTGTAATCTATGTGTTTGAATCCCTAGAAGGCCATAAATTCGGTTTGCGTTCTCAATTGTTACACGCCAGAGATTTTTTTTCCAAAATCACTTCTTTTCTGTTCAAAAAACTATATTGAAGCTTCCAGATTTTTTCAAGCCTTCACTTTGATTCTGTCTTTATAAGGACTATGGATTTTAATATACAAAAATGAGAACTGATGAAGTATATAGCCTGTAAAGAGTGTAATATCTACTTCTCCACATTGCCCACGGAATGGTATAGTGGTAATGTATATGTGTACATATGCACGTATAAAATATGTTATCCTTTCCATCATTGGTACACAGTTCTGTTCATGCGCTCATGCTCCATCCTTTTGTCGGGAAAAATCCGTTAATCGGAGCTGAAAGCTTATCTCCACTAATGTATCTTTTAGTGCCCAGTGAAGCGTGTCCTAGAAGCACTCTAAACCGAACTTAGTTTTCCTTTCATTTTGAAAAAATACGAACGATGAATGGGTGGGATAGCTGTTTCTAAATATACGTATATCTATGTATGTATAAAATATGAATATATTCTTATATATATATATATATATACATATGTATAATATGCATATATATACATATATATATATATATATATATATATATATATATATATATATATATATGTGTGTGTGTGTGTGTGTGTGTATGCGCACATACAACCATGCATTGATGTTTTTTGCGGTTATTTTTAAATGAGGAAATAAAATTTTCATATGTAAATTTCGGTCTTGACCAACGCTGAGCTTTTTTTTTTCTTATTCTTTTTTTACCCTTCCCATATTTTGAATGTTACGTTGTTCTTTTAAACAACTTAAAAGACTCATAAATATTTAAGCATCATTATCGGTATATAGCTTCATTTAATAGCGTTAAATAAAAGTTAAAGATAATATTTATTACGCTCATTATCGGGGTGTGGGTAGTCTTGCGGCAGGTATATAAAAATGGAAAATATCGAACCACGCCTACTCAATGAAATTTCATTTTTCTATTAGAGGAGTTTCAGAGAGCATATAAAATCAATGGATTAGTATTAAATCTAAATCGTACTAGATATCTCGGTCCGTCTGTCTATTAATTGCTGTGGTGGACGTGCTCATGATCACAAAAAAAGAGGTATCTATATACTGGGTTTTTCTTGTCCATGCACTACCGCAGACAAGCGAGCTAAACCTCCATTTTTAGTGTGCAAAGATAGGCACAATCAATCAAGTCCACGCAATATTATAGATTAGGGAAATTTAGTTTTTTATTTTTTAGTCTATTTTAGGATAATGGCAATGGGTGTGAAAGATTCAATCGCCGCCGAATGCAATTTTCTTCCTTGTTATTATTATTATTATTATTGTTGTTGCCGCAATTATTATTGCTATTATGCTGATGATTAAACTTAAGGAAGAACATATCAACGCCGCCAATGCATTATGATTTCCTATTCACAAGCTGCCTGACGTAAACATTACCCCAATACTATTTAATTTATTTAAAAATAAAAATGAAAAATTATTCATTGTTGCGTCCACAAAGACACAAGCTGTTAAAGTTTAATGAACTTTCACAAAATTAGTGACGTTTTTTTTCTTTACTATTTGTTTAAAGATTAACCGGAATAACTTTAAAAGTTATCTTTAATAAGTTTTTACTGTATTTTTGGTGTATTGACGCGAAATATTAATGACTCACTTATGCTATATTTGAAACATTCAAAATCTCTTATAAATTTTGTTTCCACCATGCGGCGGGGTATTTCATAAATTCTTGACTGTCATAGCAATATTCGCTATACGTCAAATAGCATTAGAACAAGAGTTGTTGAATATTATTGTGCGTTCACCATCAACGGTTAAGGTCTATTGGTTTTGTCATTCCATTTGCCAATCGTGGAAACGAAAACGATAAACTTATAAATGCTAAGCTCATTGACATAACCATCTAAGGTGATTTAATCACCGACATTCCTTCACCAAACTAAAACATCCCAAAGTCCCGAGACTTACAAATTCTATTTCTGTTCAACCCTTGCACAGGAAGTTTATGAACGCCTTTAAAGCTTCTCAATATATGTGTTGAGCAAAGAATAGAGAAATGCTTCCTTGATACATGAAAATATATCGAACTAAACAACACGACCCGAACGTTTATTGGACCGCTTAAAAGTTCAGAGAGAGAATGCTATCTCGACACAAATTCGACCCAAAACGAAGATCATTTGCTCATTTTTTCTCTATATGTGCATTATATACGCAAAGTAACTTAAAAAGATTGAAAAATGTTCCACGTAGTGCTTGGGTCTCTTCCGCTGTCAACATGTGCTCTGCCAAGACTGCTGTAGCCCTGAGCCAAGCTCTTCTAGAATTGTTGGCGCCCAGACATCATTTGGAATTTCTGATACACGCTTCCCGCAGTCGACATTTTGGTTATTATTTTCTAGGACAAGCCCTACCGATCGTTGTTTATGTCTTCGCTTAATGTTCTCCAACTCTTCACTTTACTGTTTCTTATTGCGACTCTGAGAGACTTCGGCGTATTTCTGCAATATTCGAGATGATTTGCATTTCCTCTGGTCCTTGTCGCTCGTCTTTCGGTTTTGAGACGCTCCGACCTCAGTTGTCTTATTGCTTCATTTCACCAATATGCTGGTTTATTTCTTCTGTCAGAAACTCCAACTCTGAGTATTCCCAACTAACGTATATGCGTCAAGCTTTCCTAGATCTAAGCCGCCACTATATTCAGATTTTCCTTTTGACGCAGATTAGTGTTCGTTATTTTTGGCCACCAGAACTGCTGCGCCCGGCTCCTGGTTGCGCACGTTCCACTCCACTGCCTGATCACTTAATGTTTCACTTTTTGCCACTTCCTCTCTTGGAAAGTAGGGGGATCTAATGATGCAATCATTTCCCCGACTGTAAAGCCGCTTCTATCCAACTTATTTCGATGCCATTCTGGTGACTTGCTATTAAAATCTCCTGCTACTAAGATTGGTGAAGAGACATATTTTAGGTGCCCTTACAAAATCATTAAATTCCCAGCAAACGTCATCTGTTTTCCCAGTTCTTGATCAGTTTCCTATATAGACAGCTGCTTTACCAGTTCTGTTTTGGAACAACACAACCGCCTCTGGTTTTTTGTACGAATCGCTGAGTCGCGTAACATCTATATTTTCTTGGATCCCTGTTTACAGCATCAAGCTTTGGGATTCTTTAGCAATTTCTAGATTTACTTGTAAGAATTTGATGTTTATCTATTTATCTTTGTCTCTCCCATTTTCTGTTTGTCTATCTCAAAATCGGTTGAAATCGGTTGGCTTTCGGAATTAAAAGTTTACGCAGAGAAACAAAGATAGTCGAAGATTTGTTCATTACCTCACTAAATAGTTTGGAATCATTAATTATGTTCACCGAACGGAGGGGTATCACGTATTCGGCTAGAAATGTAAAGAAAAATCCCCTGATTGAAAAAAGAAACAATGACGTAATTCAAGGCAAATATTGAAAGTATAGTTTTAGGGGAGGTTTACAGTGTTTCTTTGCATATTGAGGGTCATTACCCATAGGCAATTAGCAAACATGAAAAGGGCGTGTGCGGACTACCGAAGAAAGCCTTATGCAATATTATGAAACAGTCATCGAATATGTTTACTAGTTAATGCTTCAATTGTTTATTTTATACTAAGTTTGTATTATTGTTTCATATTTCATTTTCATTGTTATTCCATATTATTATTTAATCGACTACCGTAAGATAATAAATATTCTAGTTACTTACTTGATTTTTAGTTCATGTAACTTTCGAAATCCGTTTATGCGAAATTTTCTCCAAAAAATTACAAGTTATTTGCAAATGCACCTACGTGCATATATAAATATATTTTTTAATTACTTCCTAAATGTCATCAATTTTGTATTTTAATTGAAAATTAAAAATTTTTTTTATATAAAACATTATCACATAATTAACACGTTGTTTATGAGATTGTATTTGCATACAGAAAATGCCGTATGCCTATCGCTATCATGAATGAGGCTAATTGTTCACGAAAAATTGTTGTAAATTACTAAATACTTTTTGTGTAACGAAAATTTATTCTTCCTTATTTTTTTAATTGCAGATGTTTTTTTATATTTAATTATCGTATAATTTTTACTTTTCACAACAGAAAATCTCTCACACCGCAACAAACCATCTTTTCGCTCACAATTTTAACAAAGTTCCTGTTGATGTTTGAAGCAACAAGTTAACAGAATTTTTCCGGAATAGTGTTCTTCTGTTGTTGCCTGAGAGACGGCTAATAAACATAATGTTCTCTCTTCATGTTTAGATGCACAACATATTAAAACCTAGTAAACATTTTAAGCTAAGCAAGTTTACGTTGCTTTATGTTATATGGAGGATCATAAAGTGTACGCGAGATGTGAGTTAAATAGAAAACAAAGCTTTTTTTTTCTAAATGTAGTTCTTTTATCGAATCATAATGTATATAGGAACGGGTTACGTGTGGAATGGCGCACCTGGAAAGTGACCTTCACAGCTTTGCTGACTTTGTCTGAACCTCCTCCTTCAATACACGGGCGGTTGTGGACTTGTTGACATAGGCCTTTCAACTTCAAATAGCCCCATGTAAAGAAATCCAAACCACTCGATCCATTCTTCGCGAATTTTTGAATTACTCTCTTTGTACGGTTGACGAAGTTAAATCAATATTCGAATCAGTGGCCGCCAAGCTTTCATTATTTTGAAATATCGTTCCACAATGAAAGTGCTTTGGCCTCTCGCGTAATACTCCAGTTTTGCTGGGGAGGAGCCCTCGCTAAGAAGAATTCTCTTTAAAAAAATAAACCATCTGCAAGAAAAAAGTTACCTTAGGAAAGCAATCAGTTTAGTAGGGGTCCCCCACTAGATAACGTTACACACAAAAAATGAATTTCAAACAAGTTTCACGCAATATTTAAGACCTTTCGATTTCCGTTCGATTGCCTACCAATTGCCTTATGGCGCAAACAAAGCGTCAAATTTAATTTCTATACAATTATTGAACAAAATGTGTGCACCGATATTTGTTCCAGTCTAGGACGTCTAATTAAACATTCTCGACTGATTTAGATGACCCCAAAAAGAGAAGCATCCCCTCACTTTGGAGGTTTATTTCAGCTATCAAAAAGAAAAGTTAGCAAAAAACCATCCATCTACCATCACTTTGGACAGAGTGAAAATAAGAGAGAGAATATACAGTAAACATTCCATATGATTTATGAAGACATGTGATTGCAGCAGTTGCCAAGTCGATTAAACCCACTTGATCAACCCAATTTCTCCAGTGATAAATAGTAACAACGTGAAATGGCAAACATTTTTTAACCGTTGAATGATAGAAATGATAGACAGAAATCAATTCATAATTTAAAGCCAATCGTAATAAAACTTTGGTGGAAAACAAACGGAAATTAAATAAATTAAATAAAATATGACAGTGGTCTTCTTCCGCTGCTAAACGTCCGCGCAAAAAGATATAAACGAACAATTTTATCACTTTACGCTTTACTTTTAGTTTTATGAAATTAAGCGATTTGGCAAGCGATCCATTCGCATAATGCTTTTACCAATACTATAAAGAATAATCAGTCGTTTCATATATCAAACGCATAGAGCAGACAAAAGTCATCTAAAAAGGTCGATAATGCAATAATCACCGAAAAAGCTCTCAGCTGGCATGAGTTATACGAAGAAACAATCGAGATGCTATGCGTAGATTATTTGAGGAAAGGAAAACCTTCGTAGTAGATTATTGCCATCAAATAAACCCAAGGAATCTCAAAGGAATCTCTCTTAAGAGCTCAAATTTTACTTTCATGTCGCTTTTTTAACCTAACGTACTTTCTATACATCCTGCGCATCGTTCACATCTGAATGCTTTTAAGTTCAAATATTATTTCGAAAAAGTTTCAAGAAAAATTCATATCTACTTTGTTTTTTAATGCAAAGCATTGCCAGACACCAAAGACTCTCGCATCTTATGAATTATTTACAGTTGAGCAAGTATCTCTTGCCCTCTCTCTGTCTTTCTCTCCCTCTCCTTATGTCTCTCTGTTGTTTATGCTTAATACAAAATGTATCTAAGCATTTTGTTTTTCACCACATCCTAGATTTTAAACATTCGCGAGCTGCAAAAGCAACAAGTAGTAAAATTTCAAAACCAAAACAAATGGAATGAAAAGCGAAGACGAAAAGGCAAAGAAAACAAACATCGGTAGTATAAACAACGTGGCTGCTCCCTAATGCCTAATGACTAATTCTCTGTTGCTCTTAACATTGCGAAACGGTTTGACGTCATAAAGGTCGATAGATACGTGTTTAGATAACTGTATAATATGATAAATGTGCGTTTATAGGAATGTGTTTTCATATTCAATCGGCCATGTGCTACTGAAACCCAAAACTTTCTTTCTTTCTTTATTTATGAGCATTCAGATGCTAATAAAAGGCAAAGAAACTAATAGGCGCGCAAATCCATACTAAATACTTGGCGGATTTACGCGTACGCCCACACGCAGAAAGTCAACATCGTTGGACAAATTTACACAAATCGTGAATTTTTTCGTATGAAATCCCATAAACGATAAACCCGGATGAACCTATGATCAGCACGAGCAAGAACAAGCAAGCGCGAATAAAATTTCATAAAAAGAAACACCTGTCGAAAATAATGAATTCTATTCTATTTCAAATTAAGTAATCGATTTTAGACAATGGAAACTCCCTAAGCGACGAGGTACTCTTTCTCGAAGATACAGTAAGCTATGTTGCTTGGAGAATGCACGGTATAAACTTTAGATATTGAGTGTAACATGATTAAGAGTTTTTCAGTACTGCGGACTTGATTTGCATGTCCCAATATCTAGCTGGTAGCAAGGGAACTAGCGTAAGATTCCTTTTAACGATATGTTATCTAAAAGCACAGTCGTGATGTCCATGAATTTATAAACAGAAAGGCGAGCAAACTAACAACACTTAAAGCCAAAAATGCCTTTAAACGAAGTATATAAAGCGTCTTCAGGCCAAAGAGAAAGGTCTCAAGTCAAAGAAAAGTAGCCCAAGTCGACGACAATGCCTCTAGTCCATAGCCTAATTCTTTCAAAGTGTTGCATAGTAGACACCTGCTATTTGAGGCAATAAAAGGAAAATAAATCGTTATAGCAAAAAATTTACAAAGGATTTGTTTTAATAAATCCTTTCGCTTATATACAGCATACTTTTAGGCTTTGCTTCAACTGCCTATAACTAGCGTGAATTTTATGCAATGTTTGAAAGTTAAAGACGTTGACTACATAACAAACTAAATATTTTGTAACTGAAGAGCATCAATGAATTCGAATCTCTCTGTCGATTCGTTTGTCTGATGAAATGAAACCATTTCACCTTGTGGAACTTTATTTGAAGAGCAACTAACCTTGATCTTAAATTCTTTCGTTCGCTTTTTAAGCAAACATTGGTTTCTTAGACCACCATTTCGTAAGTTCCATCAAAACATTTTAAATTTATGTAACAAAAATCATTCTTAAAAACTTTACTGATAAGTTTAACATGCAAAGCTAAAAATTCCACCACATTTGTATTAAGTTTCTCTAGATTGCACGTATTTTCTTTCTCATGAACGTTTGGAGAAATGTGTACATGAAGTAATGAAAAATAGTTAAGAAATGAAAAACTCTACACAAATGTCTCCGCAACGAATGCACAAAAGCACAAAAAGAAACATTTCAACTTTTTCGCACTTTCCTTAGTTGCTTTAATTCTCGTTTACGAAGAGAGACCGAAACTACACATGATTTTAATAAATTTTGTGTTTTTTTTTTTTCTTTTCTTTTGTATGTATCTACTCAAGAATAATGACAGAGTTCGAGACCGACTACATTTCCCATTCGGAATTAGTTTGAAATCAGTCAGAAATAAGATAAGTGGGATATTGACTATTTTATAAATCATATTTAAGAGAATACTGACTACAGGTGAGTTTAAAGCACGTAACTAAAAATTCTTTTATTAAGCTCTTTTTTAACTGAAAATACTTGGAACACATTGTCTTTTGTTGGACAACAAAGGAGCAAAGAAATAAAGATAGTAAAGTTTGACTTAAAAATCATATCAAATCGGTATTATGGATATCTGCCTGGAAAGGGAGAGATTAGGGGAAATGAGAGAAAAAAGTCAAAACAAGTAAAAACACTGTAATTGGACATGGCCCACCCTACGCGAGTACGCTTAATGTAATTATTCATATAACGACTTTTCGAAATAACGTATTATTAGCGAAGTATTCGAAATGCGCATAGAATCCGAATCTTTTCCAATAACCTTCATCCACGGCTCAAAACATTTCCGTGTACCAAATTTCATCAATATATCTCACAAATTGTGATCTTGAGATTGAACACAGGGCAACAAGACGCGCGGACGGACCGGCGGACAGACAAGCCTATAATACAAATGGTGTAGGGTATAAAAATCTTAATAAATTGTAAAAAAGTCTATGTTGTATGGAATTCTAATATGTTATGTGTCCACTTTGTAGAGATGTCCGTCCCGTAAAAATAAAATCCAAAACTGCGCCAATTTCTTGCTTTTCCCAGATAACGAAAACAAGACTCGTATCCTCCGTTTGCGTAGCACTAACAACCGTTCTCCTGTTTGCATCCATTGAAAGCACTGAATAGCATAGCATAACATGCAGCAGATGAGGAGAATTCTTAACAAAACCTGTTTTTCTTTTCTTTTTTTTTTCATTGATTTAATAGGCTGCGTAGTAATGAATCATGAGATCCTTTTTGACACATTGACATGGGGGAATATCGTAACCTAAGCGACTATCATGCTACTGTCTGTACATAAAGTGGAGAAACGGCTTCGTTTACGCACACCAATATGACAAATTAAAGAGGTTATGAGTTGCGAAAAGTTGTTATTGCCGCACCTCAAGTCTGCTGTTGTGTATTTTATTTGATGCTAGGTATTTGTAATTCGACCATTGACTGATTTTTCCCTATTTTCATAAAATTTTTGTACACGCACATCCAATAAAAAAACTTAAAGTTAACAGAAGCCTGAAAACATTTAATTTAATAACGCGATGAAGAAGAAAACTCTTTAGAAAAATTCGTTACAGTTTGAAAGATTGACAAGCACGTGATAAGTAAGAAATAAAAAGAAAAGCCGAAAAACCGAACTTTTAACTTACCTCAAGCAATTAGTAATCAACAGATGCAAAAGTCAGGTCCCCTACTGGCTAAAGAGAAAATATGTAATTTTTTTCTCTCTCTCTCAGCATAAAATGAAGATTTTTGTACTCCTATTAATACAAATTTCGATAAGTAATTATTTCGAGCTAATTGGTTTTATTTTCGCGCATACCTCAAAGACATTGAAGTGTTATTACAACCGATAGAAGTCTTTATGGATTCAAACCTCTGTGGGGTATGGTACAGTGAGTGCTTAGTCGGTAAAGTCATAATACCGATTGTAGATATAATCAATTGGCTGCGGGCACCGACATCCGCGCTTTTCCGCTCGTCATCGTAATGCACGAAAAGGGGACATCCCCTGAATGAATCGTCCTATAACAAAAAAAAAAACCGTAAAGGGATAACTAGTAAAAATTAAATAAAAGCAAGCTGGTCCATATAGCTATAGTAGTATAAAGCAGGCTTCAACAGCTTATGACCGGCGGGATCAGTTGGAGTTCGAATACGAATACGAACTATGAACGCCCTACATCATCTCCGTTTTTAGAATAGTTTAGTCTTAGCAGTTATACTATACTTTAAAAATAAGATCTTATTAGCGGTGTCATTAACTTGCGGGCAATTCAGTAACAAACAACACAAAATAAAAAGGAAGACAAATTTAAAACTTAGATTAAAACAAATACTGTAACCGTTCGAAAGAAAGAAAAGTCGGCGGTTTTGGTTGCTAATTCTCATCCGACATTGTAGTGCTAGAATTTTTGTCTTTCGTCGAAGTATATTACAATAATAATAATACATGCGTTTGAGGACGAATCGTGTACACTCTCCACCGTGTGTCTTCTGACCAATTGGGCCCAATACGGACTTGTGAGCAAGAAGTTTCAATGTTTAATGTCATCAAATTCAGATCGATTCAGAATATTACGCTGATTGAAAGTACATGTATACACTTTATAGAGCCCCTGAAGTTTCCTATTGGGTATTGCGAGCGTTATGACGAAATGAGTATATCCCGTCCTTCAGTAGTACATATAAAGTTCATACGACATATTTTGTCTTAAGAAGAACAAGAAATTATTCATTATGTTTGTTATTAACTTTAATCTGTAGCACTGTAGCCTGTTTGCGTTTAAAGGCAATGAGAAAAAAATGCGATGCCTTGTAAATTAAATTTATTCACTTACTTTATTTTGTTTAATTACATTACACAAAAATTGATTTTTACGCATTACAAGCAAAGAAATGCCAGCATCTAAGGCCATTGGCCATAGCATCCTCTCTGGCCTTTAGCAGAATCATAATAGGCTTCTTCATTCTCAAGGGGCGACCCCATTGTTTAATAAGATGTATAGTAAAAAGTCGAGAAAATGCTAATGACGGTTAAGATGTGAAATTGGATACAGATTCTGTCACAGTGCAATTTCAAAAAAAATATATATTTCTGATATTCATTTCAACTTGATAAATGGTCTTATTTTTTGGGCACAGAACTATACCTGTGTATATACAATATATTATGAACCCGTCCACAGAATTAATCTCGTGGTCTCCTGTTTTTTTTTATTTTACCTAATTATTTCATAAATAGTTTCAAATAAAGGCCATTGGCTTTACTTAACATTACTCCTAGAAGGAAGTAAAAAAAACGAAATACCTTATGAAAATCATTATTTAAATATAAATCAGATTTTCTAATGAAAATTTTTCAATATTTTTCATATTAAAAGTGCAGAAAATTATGCGTCATTGAGTATTTAGAAGAAGAAGAAGAAGAAGAAGAAGAAAAAAGCATGTAAACTTACAATACTCTCTACTCTTTCGCAGATGTTAAAAATAAAAATCAAAAAAGCGAAAGTATTGAGTCGTTATAGTCAAACACGAATTCAGTAATGTGAGTATTAAGAGAAGAAACCTTTTTTTTTTTTGGTTGTTTTTATAAGATATCAAGACGAACAAAATTGTTCGATATTCGGAGAAAAAGTTAAAAAACAAATATTAAAACATCGAGCGACGATACAAATTCAAACTGCGTCGAATCGAAATGAAACATCAAAAGAAGAAATAACAGCAGCGACAAAAACAAAAACGACAACAACAGCTGCGGCAATAGCAATAACAATAAAGCTTAACTAAGAATAACGAAACACAGTATTAAACGAAGATTTGAAAAACACAGAATAAAAGACTGATATTTGTTTGTTCGAAAAACACGTAAAAGGAAAAAAAAACCAAAGAGCGAAAATATAATAGAAAGAAAAATGGAATGAACTGGTAATGGAACAAAGCTTAAAATAAGGGATTTTTGTCCGAAGACCACGTAGTTTAAAAATTATTTACATATATTCCGAATTTTCTTTAAAAAAAAACAAAAACGCCAGTTAGTAAACGAAGACCAATTTTATTATGGGTTTTTTGCGCTTTGTTTTCTGCCTTCTCCGCTTTTACTTAACCTGTTTGTCGCGTTTCTTTCCGATAAAAAAAAAAAACAAATTTCCTTCATGTTCGTATCTTGTTTCTTACTTACGTATGGAGGTATGCACGTATGTTTGTGTGCATGCATGTGTTTTTCGCTACGAACAGTATTGAAATTGTTGCTCTTTATAGTTTAGTGGGATTTTCATAAAATTCTTTACTTGTTTTTCGTTTGAAATTCTGTGTTCTCTGCATTTCATTGTTAATTGTCGATGATGGTAGTGGTGTGGTGTGTGGTGACGGTGGTGGTGGTTGTGGTGACTTTTACATTACAGTTCAGTTCGTTTTGAAGTTTTCTCAATACGTTTCAGACGTTTCAGTTGTTTTCGGGCATTCAGCGTTGTTGGGCCGTTTTAATTAGTTAGTTTTCAGTGCGTTTTTCAATTCTCGGTATTGGATTCAAAATACAGAGACAACAACAACAACAACAATCGCTCTTATAGTCAGCTTTGTTGCTCTTTAAATAATTAAACATCACATGTTGTTTGCCTAAGTATAGAAACATCCTCTACCAAACCTACCTACATACCTGCTAATAGTCAGTTACAACATTTTATGTGTGGATTAAGAAAAAAAAAAAGAAAAAAAAGTTTTTATTCAAAACAAAAACAAAATAATAATTTTCATAAAAAAAAAAAGCTCTCGTTCTCTTTCTCTCTTGCCGGTGTGAAGGGGTTTTTCAAGAGATATCATTTCTAAATAAATCATTTACTCGTGCACATACACGCACACACACACACACATGCACACATTCACACACAAACATGTATATACGACATTTACAAAAACTGCAAAATGTTTGTTAATACAAGTTAATCAGTTAACTGAAATAGTAGGTAAGTGTGAGTATACGAAATACATATAAGACCTTAGTTTTGTTCATTTCCCGAAATTCTAACTAACTGACCAAGCCTCATATACCGAGAGAAAACAGGAAAAATAAATTTGCGAAAAATTGTGTATCATCATCTTAAGTTCATCTACACAAAGTACGATGTCCGCGGATTTCCTTCAGTTCTTCTTTTCGTATTCTTTTTCCCATTGTTTGGCGTTTTCAATATTTGTCGCTTGCACAAACCGTTCCGTGCGCTTGTTATTAAAACCAATTTCGTTTTATTGATTTTGTTATTTCGCGCGTCTCTTGCTCTTGCTCAGCTTAGTTTTCTTGGATGATTTTTCATAAACATTTCAACAAATGAATAATTATGCCTAATATAATATAAATAAACACATACTCTTACGGCACACACGCATATGCATATGCATATGTATATATATAACAGCGTGTACTTGAATTCAATTTATTCTCGTATTTTTTACGCACACATTCAACCGCATTCTGCTCGCGTTTTACACATATTGAAATTTATTTTTGTTGGTTAAAAGACTTTATCGTTTACGGCAAAAGATAAAAAAACACAAAAATAAAAATAAAAAGAGAATAAAGCGAATCTTTCCTTAATATCACCATCACCTGAAAACATGAAAAGGAAAAAAGTTCATTCACGTTACGTTACTTAATCGGAAACAACTGCAATCCTTTCCCAGAATTACTCATATATGAGGGACGAGCAAAAAGATACGTGTAGACGCAGAGAAGTTCGATTTAAGCCTCGAGTCTATTAATGCCAATCTCATAGATCCATAGATCTCTCATTTACGTGAAAAGACATGAAGCTTATCGGCGTATCGGTATATCCCCCGAGCGTTGGTAGAACCAAAAAGTCGCTCCCAAAGCCGTTCTTATAATGCATAGAAGGCAAACGCTTTATGAAGCGCATCTATCTACAGACCAGTCCATCTATCTTTCCATATGTACCGAAATCATTTTCAGCCTATCTGGATAATTACTTAGGTTGAGATTGAATGGAATTATAATAATTAATTGATTCGCAAAATTGGAAATTAATGCCCTTGAACGGTTTGCGTAACACGCCTTCCTCCCCGCTTATTACCTTTTAGGTACACTACGTTAAGTGCGCGCACATGTCTGTGATACGTTGTTACGCTTTAACATACGGTTGCAAAGCATGTTAAACACACAGTGCTGTCAAATGCATACTTCTCTCATGGCACATGCATTCCATAAATTTTGAAAAACCAACGTGTGCAAGAGAGTTGATCCATTGTCCCCTCTTTTACTTAATGTTTGAAAATTTTCAAAAGTATCTTATAAGGAAACTAGCTTTCTCTCTCACTTTGCCATCATGCTTTCCACATTAAATAAAACATTCCCTCGGTTTTCAAAATATTGCAGATTTTTTTTCTTTCAAGTGCATTTTTCGACAGATGGTTTACCCTGACGATTTAAATTAGAATTTGCGAGTTTTTTTAATGGGAGCATTTTTCGTAAAGTAAGTCTGCCGCAAATAGAGACAGATTGAGAAACCGGAATAATTGTTAGGGTACATAGTCGGGCTAAGCGTTGAATACTTTTCGATACAAAAACCTAAAACTTTTTCGTAAAATCGAAACAAATCGATTAGGAAAACGGTTTCAATACAGAGTTGATCATCTTCGAAGGTAATCATGAGAACATATTGGGGAATTTGACGGGAAGAGTTCTTGATCAGTTTGGCCGATACGAGTAGTCAGTTGAAAAGTGAAGAAGATTTGGAGAATCTGTCACAGTAAAACTCAAAACACAGTCAGTCTGTCACTGCCACGTACTTCGCTCTCACGCGCACTCGTACATGGAGGCACGTTTGCAAAGTTTTAAGTAAGTTCACAGCTGAATAGCGTTGGAAAGATGGTGGCACTGGCCAGAACATTGTTGATAGTTTAGTGTAATGACAATACAAGACAAAGCATAATCAGGCCCCTTCCGTCCTTAAGGTGAAGTGTTCAGAACTCTACAAAACAGTTCAACTATGAAGTTACGTAACAATATTTTGCGACTTAAATAAAACCATTGCTTAGAAAGCCGATAGAGACTATCCACATCATCGTTGCCTATTTTTGTTTTTTCTTTAAGGCCCCGCAATGCCGCGTCGAATTGTAATATAATTTACAAAAACTTATATATCCTTTGCATCGCATACTCCAGCTTTTGCGCGAGCTAAGCACAAGCAGGACGAAACTAACAGCGATTAAATGTTATTGACACGTTTGAAACAACCATCGAGCAGCAATACCTATCCCCCACTGGTGAAGGGCAGCGTTGGGAAAAACTTTAAAAACTTTCCGAGTTTGAAAATGTCCCAAGCAGGTCAGACAAATAAATTACCGTTAGTTTCTACTAATGGCACGACAATGGCCAACGATTCAAATGCACTTCTCACACCCATCCACAATACACGTTCTACGGATAAATCCAATAGACCTGAAAAGCGTCGCTTGGGTATCGAACGAAACTTGTGGCGTTCCGATGAAGTTATGTGCATGTTAAAGACGATGCAAAAGACAAAAGCTCTTGAACTTCTAAACGATAAGACGGTGAAAAGCGAGAAAGTTTTCAAAGACGTAGAGGAGATAATGTTTTCAAGTGGTTACCGCAAAAAATCACATCTGCAAATTTGGACTAAATGGAAATTTTTGAAGAGTACTTATATGACCTCGCGTCGCACGGGGATAATGCCACGTATGGTATGTTCCGAAATTTACAGTGAATTACACAAAATGTTAAACAATCGTTCTGGAGCTAATGGTATGCTAAGTGATTGCGGAAATTCTACGACAGGTTCCATGGATGACGATGTCTCAAACGTAGGCAGCAGTAGCATCGTAATCAGCGGTGTGGAAGGCGGTGTATCGACAATACAAGGTAGCGACGAAGCGGACGCCGCAGACGATCGGGACGATCGCTTGGATATAGCTCACCCGATATTTGGCTTTCGTCTAGGTGTAGTGAAACCTGAACCAGCCGATACAGGTAAGAATTTCCTTTCGCTTATATGATATTCTTAAAGGAGAAACAACATTTGCGATTTAAAATTCTTTTGTTCTTTTCGTTTTTTGTGCAACTAACTAACGCTTCTTGGAATATTACGAAAAAAATCTTATTTCCCGTTTGGACTTGTTTAGGATACGAGACAGTGGAAAATAATGGCTCAGTATCCGACAAGGATCCCCTAGAAGAACCCGCCGCCAATGGCAATCTGCACAAGTCTTCAAGCGTGCAAGTTAAACAAGAAATTGAAGAAGATTCAACGGAGCTCGAAACAGAAGAGAATATAACTGCACCGACTACTGAATCAATTCTGCTAAATAAACAGCCTATACGTTTCATTCAAACACCAAAGGCCACTTCTACGCCTAATTCGGCGGCAAATGAGTGTCCAACTCCGCCTCTCATCCCTCTGGCAAAGTTGCCACCTTTGCGTGTGGCGCCATTTGCGAAAACGGTAGACGTCAAAGCAAACAACATGCCAAACAGACCGCCACCGCCTTTAACTATGCCCCCCACTCCACGACCTATCCACGTCACCAGTTTATCCAATTTAAATGAGACGTCCAAATTGGGTGGTATTATAAAGTTTTCACACCCGAATGTGATGCAAAATTTCTCAGGATCGTCGCAGCAAATACGCACTCCTATACGTATATCCAAAGAAATCACCATACATTCGCGGAATTCGAACGCAGCCTCATCCAGCTTTCCGAAATTGAAACAAGTTCCAATGCGTAAAACGCCTTACTCTCTAAGACCAGATAGAGCTATACCCGATTTAGATGATTCCACTTCACCTCCTGCCTCCGAAGCTTCCTCCTGCTCTCAAAGACGCCTCGACGATATTCCCTCTAGCAGTCAGCTGTCAACGCAAAGTCGAGAAGAGTCTTCCCATCCAAAGTCAAGTTTCAATAATATGAAGAAGAAACGTCGCCTTGATTGGCAACCAGAAAATCCGATGGCTGTAAAGATGCCAAAAATACAAAGCGCCTACTCTCAGCGCAAACCGATACCGGATGATAGCGAAGAGGAAGAACAAAACGTTAAAAGCAACAACAAGCAAACGGAAGAAGAAAAATACGAAAAACTTTTGAATCATGTTGTGCAAGAAGTAAGTACGTCGCTACGTGATATGCAAAAGGAAATGATGCACAGTTTCTTGAAAACGCAACAACAACTAATACGTCAAGAACATGAATTTCAAATGCAACAAGACTTAATGCTAATGAAAGCCTTCCAAGATCAGACACGCAACATAATGAGAACGGTGAACAAATTATGGCCAACGAAGCCGACAACACAACAACAAACAACTTTGGATGAAAAGAAAATCGTAAACAATCCAAAGGAGAAATGTAAAAAGCCTAACGATACTAATTCAGAGTCGGTAGAAGAACATTTTGAAGATCAAGCTAACCCGGAAGACGATGTATTTATGCCTGACAGTGATGAAGATGAAAGTCAAGGACATATTGAGATGTATTTGCGAAATGGCTTAGAAAGAGGTAAAGAAAAAAAACAAGTCAATAACGCTAGTAATAATCGCGAATTGGAAACGGGAGTAGACCAAGAGGTGAAAGAAGAGACAAACAGAAATGATGGAAGAAATCAAGTAAAACAACCTGATCCAAGCAATCACATTCAAGACGTAAACGGCGCAGTGGAATAATAGTAATTTCGAAGAAAAAAGAGCTAAAGAGAATATGTTTTTAAGTGCGTGCAGTTCATTCCATTATATTTTTAGAGTCGTGTGTCACACGAACATGCCCATTCCCTAGCTTTAAAAGCTCTCTTTTTTATTATTGTCTATTTTTCCTTTCTCTATATATATTTCCTATTATATATTAATGCTTCATCATTCCTTACATTCCTAAAAGTGTTTGTACGAAAAAAGACTTGTTGAATTTGTAGATTATTTTTGCTTTCCCCTTAAAGTGACATCCTCCTCGACATAGCGCTTTTATAAGAATTTTCAATTAGAATTTAGGAAATAAAGTTACATTTCTTTTACGAACTAAAATAAATTTTCTTATATTTCTTATAAATAAATTTAAGTAAAATATTATTAAAAATAACTTTCTTCTTCTTCTTCTATTCCCTCGAAATTCCTCCTTTCAACTGCCACTAAGGTAAATACTGCTATTCAAAAAAAAAAACTGCAATTAGATTTGGAAAACTCCAAGAGAGAAACATGCATAGCATATTATGACCTTTGCTTATGAGTTGAATCTCTAACATGAAGAAGTAATCACCGATGTCAATCAGTGATCGGTCTATCTTGGCCAATATCGAGAAAGAAAAATGCTTACTTTATCAGCGGCCGTAAATTCTCTATTCCTTACAGCGGCAGCTTTCGACTCTACGCGGTCGGGTTTATTCGGTATCGAGAACGATAAACAGACCGCGGATTGGGCCTCAATCGATTGAACGAATCCATTGCAAGTCTCAATCAAAAGCTTTTAAATTGCTCTCGGGAGAGGGTAACTGAGCGAGTAAGGGAAATCAAGGCGTTCCCTCACAATGAAAAGCTCTCCATTATGAACTTGTATCCGTTATTCATCTGCCTACCTATCTATCGCGCGCGGATGACGTACACATTCGTATTCGTTATAAAATCCACATTATTAGCCGGTAAACACAGTTACGCAGAAGTTACACTTCTACCAATTCGACCATGGTATTATAGTCAAGCAAGGTTGACCATCACACACCTACACTATAGCACCTTGTAAGTAACTTTTTCACGATAGGTTATAAAAATGATTCGAATCCATTTACAATAATAACATATGTATGTAGGGATAGGACAGACGGTTAAGTACGAGCAATTCAAAAAATCAAATCGAATCAATTGATATAATAAATTTTCCTTGCTCTCTCCCACATCAGCAAGTATAGGTATGTGTAAGTTATATAAATTTATTTCACAATGGTTTTGAAGTCTGTGTCCATACATTGCGATTCATAAGTGTCTTTAATTTACGTAGAGCGATTTAGTTGCATTTTAGTATTGCATTTAGCATCATCATCATATTGCGTACGTAAGGTTGCGTTTCATATGTATTATTACTATTATTATGTTATTATTATATTAATTAGTCTTGAAGCACTAGCATGTAAGGCTTTATTTTTATTAAATATTATTGTTATTATTATTATTATTATTATTAAAATAATAAAATAATACATACGTAATATAATTAAAAGCATAGGAAATTTCTTTGAAAAACAAGTAAAATAAATATAACAAAAATACAACGTGCGGGCCACGGCCTGCTATTAAATACCCTATACCATCCTACGGTTTTTCATATAACGACTTTTCAAAATGAGACGTTATATAGGAAGTGGTCGAAAATGTGACCCGAATTCGAAACATTTTTAACCGCATTCGTTCTTGGACCAAATAGATCGGTGTGACAAACTTCATCAACGTATCTGAAAAATTGTGACATGTCGGTTAAACCAAAAAGAACCCAAAACGGACAAACAGACTGATTTACCGACAAGTTTATGATTACTTCTCAATCGACTGGTACAACAAGATATACAGACTGACAGATAAGCTTAAGTAGATTTAGGAAGTGACTGTGCGTCGATCGGAATAATAATAAAAATTGGGGCCATTTTAAATCCAGGTGGGTTGAACACAAGAAACCAAGACGGACGGACGGACAGACAAGCTTAAATCGATTCAGAAAGTGAATCTAAAGCGATTGATATGCTGTGCTCCAGAAAAGATCAAAGAATGCAGACGATATATCGATTGTCTTGACGTTGGCTTCATTATTAGCAAGCA
The DNA here is from genome assembly GCA_001077435.1 of Glossina morsitans morsitans. Lineage (NCBI taxonomy): Eukaryota > Metazoa > Arthropoda > Insecta > Diptera > Glossinidae > Glossina > Glossina morsitans. The sequence continues at coordinate 50,511 of CCAG010002445.1, forward strand.
TTACCGATGATGTTTATTAACACATCACTCAAAAATGCCGTGGGATACAGAATACAGCTGTAGGGTGACTATCAACGAATCCACAGGATTTTTAGAGAGTACAAAATTAAACAATCAATTCTGGCAGGTCGAAATTTAAAGACATCTCGACCATTAGTTGGCAAGTGATGGCTGTCCTAGTGACGCTACCGACGAAATGCAGATTTTCTTTTGTTTTATAAACATAAGAGTCCATCCTACTGAATTATTGAATGATGTATTATTTTATATAGACAGCCAATTAGCAATATGATCGAAAATTTATATTGCTATTTGAGTGAATTTAATATATATTTCTGTTACGATTATCAGCATTATTCTCTCGGGTTTGTGAGGGAAAATTGAAAATGATTGTTGTTGTCTTTCTTTTACAAGCCTTACGCCTTTATTTCGTTTAAACATTAATCTTTTGTAACTTATTACTTAATTTGTTTTTGCTGTTGCTTTTTAAATTGTTTTTTTTTTCTTTTTTTTTCTTAATTTGTTTTTGCTGTTGCTTTTTAAATTGTTTTTTTTTTCTTTTTTTTTTTTTAATTATGTTATTTATATACTACAAGTTTTCTCTTTTATTATCAATTTTTTTCTTCATTATTGTATTGATTTAATGGGGCGTTAAACAGTAACCTAACTGAGTGTTTCTCTTTTTTTCTGCCTTAATTTCACGTGCTTGAGTGTGTGTGTCCGTGTAACACATCATTTTGTGGATTTATACAATACTTTTGCATTGATCTGTATGCGGCATAAACTTCTAGATTTTATCCTCTGTTTATTCATTAATCTTTTATTTTTTAAGTTTAATCACAATTGATTATCAAATATTTACAATTTTTTAAAGCGATCTGAGAGAGAAATAAAGATTCATTTTGTCATTTTTTTGTTTTTTTTTTTTAAAAAGAATCGAAAAAAATGTTGGTAGAAATATTTCGAAATTCATTAGTTAGCACATCTGCCATACATATCGAAAGGAGGTTGTCGTGAAAGTACCCCTGTTTTAGCCCAGAACAAGTAAGTAAATTGCATTCGCTTCGAAGCGAATCTTTGATACCCATCACCTGAGAGAACTGCATAAAATCCGCAAAGTATTGAGGTATTAAATTCTCGATCGGTTTTTTCTGTCATACCGACCTGCCGAACAAAAGAGCGACGTTTGTATATATATCTTGTTCAATATCTTTTGTAAGCTATCTGTTATATATATATATATATATATATATGTAACTATTTATATGTATATGTATATGTTCTGGCTATGAACCAGTTAATTGTATATGACAAGTATATGTGTCGTGATACGTCCATTCGTCCTTGTCGGATTTTCTCATAAACTTTTACGATTATAAATTTATAACGCTATAATAGTGTATATTAGATATTTTTGCCAGAGTCAGAGTTTGATTTGACACATATTCCGTGTTTCGCGAGTATACGAGTTTATGGCTTAAGAGATCGACGCAGTTAACTGGTTTAAAAGTAGAAAGATATATAACCGATTTTGCGGTGATGGGCAAATAACAACATTTCAATGTTTCCTTATTTTTGCATAACTTGGCGTTACTTGAAAAAAAAATCCCCTAATGCAACGTAATAGTAACAAAACACAATAGTATTAATAAGTAATAAAAATTGTACATAAAAATTGCAGCAGTTTCTTTTTTTTTATGAAATTATTTGTTAATTCAGTTTATTTACAACTAATGCACTTAAAAGCAGATTTGTTTGCCCTTAAAGTAAGCAAATTATATATAAAATAAAAAAACAAATTATAAGACACTATGAGCTTCGATTTACATAAAAAGTAAACTGAAGGAGCGATTTAACTAAGCCTTAAATAAAAAATCATTCAAATAACTATAAACTAAATTCCTATGTATTTTTCACTTCAAAACTTTTATAGCTACGTGTGCTTGGATGTGTGTGTTTTTAAATTTAAAATCATATACATTTTCATCACATATAAAATCTGAATTCCTTTAAAAGATAAGCATTTCCTTTCGTTTTTGTACAAATTTATCTCTCTTTTTTCTTCTCCTTCTTCTTCATTAAAAAAAAAAAAAAAATTCAATGAGATGATAACCAATCAAAACAACAAGACGGGAAATGAAAAATCAAACCACTTAGATAAAATGAGTTCTCCCCAAAACGCTAAATGCGCCCTTAATCCGGCCGATAAATTGGGGTTTTGGGTATAAATTCAATTAATATAACATATTCCATCATGGAATTGGAATCACATTGCTGTTTATGAAGACGCCAGTGTAAACCGAGCTTGTGGTATAAATGACTATTCTCCCATTCGAGTAATTTGTCCAAAGTTATTTGAGTCTGCATAAAAGAAAAAATAACTTTTAATTAAACTTTAATTCCTGCTCGAGGAAATTGCTCTTACTCTTTTGCTTAAACAAATAACTGGCCATAGAGAACAACCGAGCGTACAACAGCAACAGACACAGCCGCAGAATAGCCATTTAACATTGACAGGCAACGTCTTTTTCAAAATGCCATTTATGCGTACAATTGTGGCTTTGAACTCTTCGGGTGCAACACGGGAGACAAGACCAGATGGAAATTCTGTATTGAAGCGGTTGCTTAAACCGAATCTGTAAAGCAAGAAGAGAAGAAAAACAAAAATAAAAATTACTTTTGTATCTAGAAAACGGTTCTTTTTCTTTTTGGAAATATCTTTATACACCTTTCAAAAATCTTCATGCAGTTTTGTGTAATATGTAACACACCAACCCACCCTTATACCGAATTTTTAAATGTTTTTATCAATCAATGTCACATCAGTGTCTGACTTAGATTGCAAATTACGAGCACCCCTTATGCCTACCTTCAAATAAAGGATGCTTGTGGCAAGAGGATGCAGTCTACATTAGATTGCAAATTACGAGCACTGCTTTACACCTACTCACGTATAGATATTTTACGTTGAGCAGCAGATTACGAGCGCTGCCTACGTCTATCTTTAAATAGAGGATGCTTGTACCAAGAGGACGCAGTCTACGTTACGAATTGCGAGCACTGCTTATGCCTACTTTTGCGCCAAGAGGATGCAACCTATCTTTGTGACCTATGGCTGCCATAGCTTTTTGTTCGAATGTTTGCAAACGCGAGCATTGCAAAAGCGTAGGCAAGACGGGTAGACATGGCGAAATTGACTTGATATCTAACACTGATATATTTTAGAGTGTCCTTGGCATGTATTTCTGGTCGGTCTTCAGATACTTCGCTTCGGCTACTTGAATCTGAAGTTAAGGATTTCATAAGCAATTGCAAATATTAACCACGTGACAATGGGCTGAAATCTCACATGGAGGTGAACCTAAAACGTGATCTCAATGTTTTTGCTGTCAAATAACTTATAGTCTTTATCCATTTTTTCATAAAATACTAAAACAAGATCTGATTGCCAAATAAAAACCTATTTTTGTTGAGATTAATTATATGAGAGGGTACAGAAAGAGTGCAATTCATTAAAAACGGCAAATATTTTTTAAATAGGGGTATTTTCATAACAGGAGATTAAGTCGTTTGGCAGGAACACAAAGCTTTCTCAGCGTTTCCACTCCGTCGTCCTGGAAAGGGGTGTATGCCGCACGGCACACATATGCTTTCCCCGCCGTGCCTTTCGTGTCCCCATTTAAATCGAACGTACATAAACACTATTCTCTCGTTTCATTCTTTTTTATTCACAACTCTTCCTGATCAACACCGTGTCTGCGCGTATAGGAGACATCCCCTATATAGGCTTGATTCCTTGATCAAAACGTTCCAGTGTAAGGAATTCCATTAAAATGTCTCGAAAAGTTCGACGTACACGTTAATGTATCGCTATAATAACATGTAAAATAGTTCTGAATGTGGCTTACATCCGCATAAGTTTAATATATTTCCTCCAACTGTACGTCCCTATCTTTTGGTAAAGCATAAGGAATGAATTGAACTGAAAAATAATTTCACCCAACTAAGCCATCCTCTCGTCTATTGCACAAATGTTGTTTCATTCTAACGTTGCCTGCACTTTTATACATTATTTCTTTACATATTCATATGTTATGCAAATCTGGTTTTGCTCTATATCAAGACATTAAAAGTATAAAAAACGCCAACTGAGTTATTCGAATAATTTGCGACTGAATGAAGAAAATAGGAAAATAAATGCCTTTAAAGAATCTACAAATTTATAAAAAACTTGTTGCACTTCCATCATCTCATTAGAATGAGAAATGTTCAAGCGACTATCAAATGTACTTACACTGTCATATTGCCAGCCCCACGTATAATAATTGGCTCTGCCACTGGGGCTACTGTCTGATCCTCATAGTGCTCCTCTAATTGATCTTCCTCGTAGATAGCATCAAAATCAGCCATTGATATTGTTCAGTGTAATTTGAACGCAGAAAATTATTTTTAAAAGGAATCTCCGCAAAATAAAAAGGATAACAGAAGACCACCACCTCCACCACACCACACTAGAGAATAGAGAGAGCGTGGGCGATTGTTATGAAAGCAACAGCAGCACCAGCAAACGCACACGTTGATTGGATTCAATTTTTAGCATATGAAATGGCAATATTTTCTTTTTAAGGCAAACGATTATGCATTTAAACAAAACACAACGCCAACACCATAAAACATTGGTGCCTAATGCAATAATTACGTGTATGGAGTGTAGTGCTGGAGGGTATATATATGACGTACATACAAATATGTAAAAGTATTTCCTCCTATTGTTTTTGTTTTTTCTTCTTTTTTTTTTGTTTTGTATAAATATTGCAGAAGAAAAGACAAAAAGTAAAAACAAAAACAAAACAGAGACGAGGTCACTTTTGTTGTGTGATGGCTGGATGGGTTGAGATATAAAAATGATGATTATGCGTTCACTTTTTTTTTTACTTTTCACAACAAAACTTGGATTTTGCTCTCTCCCTCTTCTAACTAAATTTTCACACTTTTGTAATAACGTAAAATGCGTGTTTAGCAACAAATGAAATCAATAATTAATTTGTAAATTATCATCGTTTGTTTTTTTAAATAAACGTAATCGTAAAGATATATTTATAAATATTTGCACGACGTGAAGGGTTTTTATACTTTAAAAAACTGTCAAAGGAAACAGCTGAGCTTCTATCAAAAAAAAAAAAAAAAAAAACAAACAAAAAAAGCGATGAATCGAGAGCGAGACAGATTAAACAGTAAGATAATTCTCAAATCATGTAACAAACACTATTGTGAACTAACGTTTTGTGGTTTTTCTTTTCGTAAAAATGAGAAACAAAAACAAATACACGATTATCCGTGTAACACACTCACACCTGTGCTAACACATCTTATATGGAAGAATTGTTGATTTTATTTGTATGCTTGCATGTTTATATTGAAAAAATGAAACAATTATTGCATAAAAACCCGAGAATTGATAGAAACAATACAACAAACAGCACTAATACATTCGACATGGTCGATTGAACACTTTTTTAAGTATCTTTTTTAATGGGATATCAGTTACTTTTCACTAAAACATTCAATTGTAAACGTCTTTACTGTTTCTTTTTTTTTAACTATTTTAAAATTAATTATTTTCTCTTCCTGACAGACATCAAAATTATAAAACTTTCAATTTTCTTTTGATTGCGTTCAGAGATGTTGCCAGAATTCATCAATTAGATCAACCTCTCGCGTTGCCACAAGTCATTCTCTATTAATATAAGTAAATAAGTGGAATGTTTATTGAGAATTCTTTTTGATAACTCGAAATTTGATAGCAAACAGTAGTAATAACAACGATTTGAAAATGTCAAGAGAAGTCAGCCTTTAGCGTGAAAACAATTCAACAAGTGGCATCACTTCGTTTGTCTTGCGACATTTATTATTTTAAATTAAACTATGAATTTTATATATATGTGATTTTTATAAATCAATACATTAAGTGCATTCGCATCAAGCTAATATTCCCAACTTCTAATGCTTTTTAAAACTTTTTAAAATGCTTACGGAATATATTTTGAAATTTTTAAAAACCTTAGGCTTACAAATAAATTTTTTCCTTGAAATTGGCTGCTTCATAAAATATACAAGGCTCGTTCAATAGCCCGGAATTCCAGGTACAGATAACTCAGATATTGATGTTCGAACAATAGGTTTGAGCTGTTTTTTTCGTATTAACAATTGGGTTAAATTGGAAAAAAATGCAGGTGAAGCTAGGCAAATCGTTAAGAAAGCTTGAAGTGAAAATGGGATAAGTTGCGAAACCGTTAGAAAGCGGTTTCAAAGATGTAGAGCAAAAGTTAATTTTAGTCGAAACGATAAAATTTGCATACGTCCGCCCGTCTTCAGCAAAACCGACCCAGGAAGTGATTCTGAAGTTGTGCCACACTTCACGATATTCTCCAGACTTGGTCTCTAAGAGTCCTGTTTATTCCGTAGACTACTCAGTTTTTCTCCGGAAATATAATTTCTGCTTATGCACGAAAAAATAATTTGTATTTTTTTTATATTCAAACTATTGAAAACTGATAATTTTCGAAAGTTACAACGTTGCAAAACAAGGGGTTCGAAAAAGTGGTGCAAACCGAATAATTTTCAATTTCCAATAGTATTCGAACTTGGATTAAAAGAAAATTAGGTGGTCAGACACACAGACACACAAGCTTAAAACGGCACAATAAAATATGGCCCTACCTTCCTTCCCTCCATCTACTCGTTGTGGGCTATAATTAAATTAACAGATCTATTCATTCTCCAATGAATTTAGTTCGCGAAAATATGATTTTAATGAAAAAATTCCCCGACCCTTTTGAAAACCATGCAAATTATTTTTTAAAGATAACAAGTTGATATGTTTACATTCTTTATTTTATGAAAATTAATTAATAAAAAATGTTTCGATGTATATAATGATTACGTTATTATTATTACATTGTTTCTATTTCACTTTTGTTTGCCAAAAAAAAAAAAAAGCAAATAGAAAGAAATATAAGTGAACGGTCTTTTTTTAAAATTTTGTTCACTTTTCATAAACATTTAAAATTATTCGAAATCTTTTCATTTATTGCTTACAATTTATATAATGTTTTGATGTAATTAAAAATTTTGCTAAATTTATTTAGTGTATATTTTTACAAAATAGGATAACATAAACTATCAATAATTTATTAAAAATTTTTTTATAAAATAAAGTGGAAAATTTGCAAACATGTTTCAAATGCTTTCGTTTTTTTTCGAAAATTTTCAAAATATATTGCAAATTTCTTCTTTTACTTTATGGAAGATGTGCTCGTTTTTGTCTTTTTGTGTTCTGTGTTTTTCTGCTTTAACGTTCAAATATTTTACAAAATTTAAAACAGCTTTAAATATTTTATTTTGAAATAAATTATTTCAGCTATAATTCCGTCGATCATTTAAAAGAAAATGAGAAGTAAGAAGAAGGTAATGCATCTAATTTTACCTTAAACTATTAAATTTGAAGATCTATTTTGCTTGCAAATGCCTTTCAGTGCCAGTTATCGTGGTCGTCGGCATTTCGCCGCCCTTCTCCGCCGATATTGTATGTCACACTTTTGTACATCGGACGATTGTATCGCAGATACCGAAGCTCATTGCGCGGTTGTGGTCGACCTCGATTCACTACGGCATCCTTCCAAATCATGGCCAATAATATATAAAAACCTCCTATAATTTTATTGAAAACATCGATAATTTTTAATACAGTCGGTGTTAATACATGAGTTAAACGACTTAGTTCAAACATGAAACGTATGGTGAAAATGCCAATGAATTTCAATGTCATTAAAATAGCCGATAATAGGGATACGCTCAGTAAGATTAAAAAACGCAGAAGATTCTTTATATTTTTTTTTGTTATATCTTGAGCCAAGAACTCATAAATACTTCCTCTTATGGAAAATCCCCATTGTCGAAATAACAATTGAAAGTCCTTCCATTCAACAGGTTTTGAGACTTGAGGTGGATCAGAACTCTCCATCGAGGGATCTTGCGATTCCGTTGTAACAGTAGAGTTATCAATTAGCGGTACTGATTGCGACAGGTTTCGTGTGGAAAGGGGATGCTTTTCTGCTATTTCGAATTCAACAGGACGCACTGTTTTCAATTTTAGCATAACTTCATTTTCGCGAAATTTAACCGTCTTTATAGTAAACCAATATTGACCGAACGCTAGCTCATCCAATTCCACCCAAATATAAATATCCAAAGTTTGGCCAGGATATTGACTAACGCCTATTGCGCCGCTATTCGTGACACCTATCCACATCCGTTGGTTTTGAGATAAATAGAACATTTGTAGCTTTTGACTAACGTCTCGCAAAAGCTTTTCAAGATCTTTCTCTGTACGTTGCAAGCTGACTATATCCCGATAAGTTTGCACTTGCTCCACGTAACGTCTTTGTTCATAGAAACCCCGAAATAAACGCGATTTAAGTAAATGCTTACATAACGAATGTAAAGCCATTTCCTGAGGGCTAATCATCGGCACTGACGTACCTGCAGTGCTATTATTGTTCAAGACTGACGGATCCGACATAGCCGCTGCTAAGTAAATCGAGAATAGTTAAAAATTATTATTGCTAAAGTAAAAAGTAAAAAAATTCTTTTTCTATATAAACGCATACTTTTCTCGTATTAAAAATATTGCACCAATTTGCGACTCCAGTTTTAACGCTACTCTTGTGCTCTCACGCAAACTTATTTTGCTTTAAATGAAGACTTCCGTCCTTTCTCTTTTTTTCTTTTTTTTTTTTTAATTAATTTCCTTCTCGCCTCAATAGTTTAGTGCTTTTGCAATCAAATTTTCACTCTTTTTTTCCAAACTTTGAACTTTGTCCACTTTCTCAGGTGTATTCGTAATTTTCTACAATTTCACATGAATTAATTTTTTATTCATTTAATTGTGAGCAAGTCATCGGGGAAATGCAACGCTCTGGCAAAGTAATTGAAAAACTTCTTCTCTAAATTAAATATTTTTTTCTTTTTCTATCAAACTACACACAGCTGTTTCGTAGCAGATGTTCCGTTAGAGCTGCTTATACGAGAGAATAGACTTCTTTCTGGGAAGAAAATAAAGAAGAAGTCCGACGTAAAGGTAAAACCATAAAGATTTTCAATAAACAAACAAACATCAATTAATTTTTGTTGCTTATTCTCATATAATTCCAAATTTTTGACACTCATTCTTAAATACGAGCAGTCGTTTCTAATCAAACATTCCTATCTTTTAACCCATTTTGGGCAATTGTGATAGCAGGCCACATTATCCTTATAAAAAAAATCTTCGTGTGGGAGAAAAAGATGGTGGTTGTAGACGACTTTGACTAGCATTTCTCATGCTCTTTACCGGCATGTGGTGGCAGGTTTAATGTGCTAACGCAATGCAAGCTATATGTTCAGTTAAATGCAAACACGTACAATCAAACCATAATCTGAGAACTAGGGCAAAATAAATAAATTAGTCAGTCACAGTCGAATTGCCGCGGAGTCAAGTACTCTTGAAGAGCTTTTAAAGAAATAAATATTGTACCGTTATAATCAAGATGAGTGAGACCAGCAATAAAGTGGGTATGGGAAACAACGGATCATCTGATGGTTCTTCAACGCGATTAATCAATACTAAGTTCGGCTCCAGAAACATTTTATAGTTTTCTTCGGATTTTTGTGAATTAAAAAGGAAATTCATTTATATGGCTGCCGATCGAATGGTCGCATCAGAACAAATTTTCGTATTTTCTTTCGATTATCGTTTTTTTAGAAAATTAACATTTACAGGGTTTGCAGGGCAGAAAATTTAGTCATTACCACAAAAGTAACATTTACAGAGTTTGCAGGGCAACTTCGAATGTGACTGTAACGAAGATTCAGCATTTAGACTATAAAGTTTAAAAAATTGAGATCGGTCTTTACTACATCCTGAAGGTACAATTGCAAAAGTTAAAAACGGAGAGACATAGTGCACCTGTTAAAACGCGCATTCTTCCTCAGTCATTTCATTTACCCTACATCGGCATTTATTCATTCTACAATATATTTTTAAACTTATGTTATAAACTGAATTTTAAAAAACAAATATCGAATTTGTCAACTTTTTGTTTCGTGGAGTTAATTAAATAGTTGTGCACTATGCTTACTTTTATTTTCGAATACGAATTAGAAAAATTCAAAAATGTTTTAGTAAAAAATAAAGTAACAAAAAAGTGTGAAACGCGTGATAATTCTTTGGATCTAAAAATGACACAAAATGCCTTTACGCATGCTATGCGTAAACCAGAAAATAAGAGTTATATTTGGTTTGTCCTTATGTCCTCTTTTTCTACTCGTTCTTTTGTAGGCTTATGGTGTATTTGTTTCGACTTTAGATATCATATGCGCTGGTGTCACTGCTTATTTTTGAAAAATTTTATTTAACGTTAGGTTCTAATTGATTCTTTTCACGTGTCACGAATCCTTACAGTATATCCCTTGTGCTATTCTATGTACACCTTACAATGTACTTTGATTTTTCGAAAAAAGCTTGAAGGTTGCAGTGTAAGTTGTCAACGACATGGCTCCTGGCTAATGACAATCGCTTGGAGATATTCAGTTTTGACAGAACGGAGTGCTTTCTGCTTACTCGTCTAAAAGGGGCTTCCGTACCAAATTTCCCGTTATACCTTTTCGCAATTGCTCTAAAGGACTTAAATCTCGTTTGTTTTTTTCTTTTTTCCTTGTTTTGAACAATGGCTCCAATGGCATTGCTCACTACTTTCTTAAAGTATTTCGATAATTTATTTATGTCAATCATTTTTTCCACTTTCTAAGTTAGTGAATAGCAGAAACTCGTCTATGTGTTCAAATTTTTAAACACACTCTGCCCTCTGCAAATCGCTAGAACAAGAGAAAGAAAAAGGACAAATAAAAAGATAACTGTGCACTTCCTAGTCAAATGTTTTTCTTTATAGTAGCGCCGGACAGTGCTTTACTTACATAGTCCAGTAACTTGAAATATGCAAAATTCCGCCCAACCCCTCTCTCTCTCTCTCTCTCTTGTATGTATATTGTTTTTAAAATATCTCTTCTTTTCCTTTTACATATTTTTCGTAAAATTCCCCGGACTAGGTTCTTGCCATTGCAATGGCGAAGAGCAGCTCGATTACGGAAAAGTATTGACACGACCTTATCCTTACGATATGATGAACTTATCCGTATCTTGAATTCTTCGTTTGCATTTGCTTGCTTTGAATGTAACGGATCAACTATTCAGACCTGAGCAAATTCTTTGCTTATAAACACTTTTGAGACAAGTCATAAAAAAGTCACATTTCATATAAATATTTTTGTTAATCCTCTCATTGGCAGAATTTCCCGGGGCATTTTTGTTACATTTTTCGTTTATTGCCATGCAAATGCTGTCACGGAGAAAACCCAATGACGCACCGACGCAAAATTAAGCATTGTTTTCGCTTTGATGGCTTTCAATAAAATCAACTTTAATTTCCATGTCTGCCCATCATGTGCTGCCTCAGTGCAGTTTCTTCCAAAGTCCCTTTATTTTATGGCGACGGCAAGTAAATCATAGAAAATCTTTATTTTCCCCATGTTCCCATATTTCGGGGAAATTCTTTTTCTATAGAATAAAGCGAATCTTTACGTCATCGTCGTCGTATCGCGATAAGAATAAACTTGAACATATAAATAGAACACATTTCAAGACCAAAATGAGGAAGAAAATGCAAACAAACACAATGAGCAAAAGCCATAATGAGTCACTTTTGGTTTTCGCACGATCGCAACTTAGACGGGGAGAATGCTTTATATGGTTGCATGTGAGGCGTTTATTGTGCAAGTGGGGAAAGTCCATCTAATGTTGTTGCGGAATATTGAAAGGTTTACACTTCGATAAGTTCAAGAATATTGTTAAACTCTAACAGACATATTTTTTGCAATTTATGTTACTAGATAATCTAAGTTTATTAACGAGTTGTGTCTATAGCTAGAGCAGGTGAGAAAAACAGAAAGGTTCCATTCAAAACTAATGAAGAAATGCAATCGCTAACAAGTAAGTCGGACAAGGCCGACCCTTAGATATCGTACACAACTTTGCCTAATACAATTAGTGGCTCGCTTTGTTAATATTACGCCAAAATTTGTACATTATTTTCACACAAAGGCATGCTTTTCATGAACAGCCGCGTATTGCCCGAAACATCACATGACATGAAATTTACTTAAAACTTAATACATGTACAACTGTATAAACGTACAACTAACTTATCTAAATTCCGTACCGCTAAGATCTAAAATATTGAAAATTAGACCTTTTCGTCATTTCAAGATTTCGTTTTCGTTGGAACGTTGGAAAGAAGGTTCAGAAAATTGCAGCAATTTGGAATGTCAAACTATTATTACGCAGCCATTTTAGACGAAAAATTTTGAGAATTGCAATTTTTTTTTATACGACGACTGGTCGGAAAGATGGACTGTTTCAAACCATTTTCAATAGCGTTCATTCTTGGGTCGAAGCATGTCAGTGTACCAAGTTTAATCAAAATGTCTTAAAAATTGCGAACTGTAAGTTGAACACAAAGATTAATGGATACACATTAGACGGACAAACGGACAGACGGGCAGACAAGCTTAGATCGGATCAGAATCATTTTTGGTATAATAAAATGTGGATCTATCTTAAGCCCTTCTGGTTGGTACACACGTCCGCACTTACTTAATATACCCTGCAGAGTGTAATAACACACGTGATCTTCAAAGTTTTTTCTTTTTTTTCGTTGTTTTTATAGCCTATACCATCTGTGATATACGGATACGTTAAGTTTGTGCGGATGTGTGCAATATGCACAAGGACTTGGGATAGATCCACCTTTTATTATATCTAAGCTTATCTGTCCGTCCGTGCATCTTGTTTTCTTGTGTTCAAGCTATAGGTCGAAAATTGATACACCGGCATATTTTGGCCAACGGTGGAATGTTTTTGAAAATGATGAAGTCTTCTATTGGGAAAAAACGAAATTACTGTTCGAACGTAAAGAGAAATGTTGCGAAAAACGGTTGAGTTGGAAAAGCCGTTTACTTGAATCGTTTACTCTGAGCTTTGCGGTTGCTTCCGATCGATGTTCTTCATATAAAAATAAGTAAATATTTTACTTATAAGCTGTGGAAAAACTCGTTTTTCATTCCTTTATGAGATGTGAACCGGTCTTAGAGGAATCGTACGGGGAATAATACGCACTCGGTTAACTGTGTTAAATGTGACCAATCATTTAGTGGATTCCTTGCCTCTGCTGTGAAGAATATTAAATTTTCTTAACTGAAGAGCATTGCAATAAAACTTCATTTCTTTTTTTTTTTTTACAATTACACAAAACAATTTTAAAATTTTATTTATAATATTTTTAATTTTCATTACCATAAAGATAACCAAATGGTTGTTTTGTTCTTTTCCTTTTAATATTAATTATATATGAATAAATATATGAATGATGAATATTATTATGTAATTCTTCCATTTACCGCACGATTATGCATGATGTCTCGCCAGACGTAAGAGAGTTTCCTTAAGTATAAATTATAACCAAAAAAAAAAAACAATCAAAAATAAAATGAAAATTAAACTTTGGTAAGCCTTTTTTAAAGTAATTAGAAAAAGTTAAGGAAATACATATATATATATATATATATATACATATATATACGTATAAATATATATATAATATATAGGTGTATATAAGCAAAATGTTTCAAAAAAAGCGTCGAATTTCTTTTTCGAATTAAAGGCATTATTGTGACAAGAAAAGTGATGTGGGGAACAAAATCCTCGCTGCGATACTCATTGCTTGCAAGCTCTTGTTCTTGCATCACTGAGTGGTTCGCTAGTGGCAAGTGGCAATAATCAATTCGATCATTTTCTGTTCGGCTTTTCGGTTTATTGCCGTAGGCACCTGGATGTTTGTTTGCGTGCATGTGTCACGAGACGACAGGAAATGATGCGTCAAACAATTTCGTAACTGATCAGAAACTTTCCCTTGCAAAAACAATCCTTTTGTGCCCAACGCGACATAGTGTAAAAGGGGAGCTCGCTCTTGTTTCATAAGCTCTTAGCGTTCAGTATTTCCAACTTCGCAGGATAGAGAGGAGCGTGCGTCTCCATTACTCTACTAAAGCACGAGTACGCTGCTGCATAGACGCCCGAAGGTATTCGGGGCAACTCGATAACTTCATTTATGCCCTTAGCCGTTGAGTGGACAGCGAGAGTGATTGTTAAAGACATTCTATCTTCTTTCCCTTTGTTTGTTTGCAAGACTAGCAATCGAAGAGCGAGCAAGAGTTTGCAAAGGGAACCCTATACGGTAAGCATTTGCCTGATTTGTCTCTCGCTACGTTTCATAGGCAAGCAGCATGGTACCCGTTTGTCTGATTTGCTTGACTGATTGATTGATTATATTCCATGAGTAATCGGATTTGCAAAGAAATAAAATTATTATCATTTTCCGTCGGGATAATGTCTTTAATTTGAAAAAATAAGTTCGACTCGTTTTCCGGACACCCTTTGTACATATTTCGAATCTTTAAAAGTTGTATCACGTAGGTACAGGGAACCAATGTGTGTTTGTTTTGTTTTTATTTTGTTGAAAGGTAGATAAACAATTAATTAATTTTTTTCTTTATTGATTTACTAAATTTTTTAAAATATCTTTTTTGTCTAATTTTCTTTTAATTTTTTGGTTTTTTCATTGTTATTATTATTATTATTATTCTTACTATTATTATTATTCGTTTTTGTTTTTTTGTAGTAACAATACATTTAAACTTACAATATTACAATATTTTTGCTAAATATTTCGTTTATAAACTTTTTTTTGTGATTTTTATTATTATTGTTGTTACGGTAACATACTCGTATCAATGTATGTTTTGAATCTTTATTTTATGTACCTTGTATACGTATATATATATATATATGTATATATGTATAGTATATATATACACACATACATACATACATACATACATACATATATATATAATGATTATTCATTAGTACATATCTTTTCATTAAATTTTCCTTTATATAGTAATTTTATGCTATTTATTTATTTTCGAATTTTTTTTTCTTTTTTTTTTTTGGTTTCAGTTACATTAATAAATAATTGTATATAAAGAACAAGGCTTTCTTTTTTAATATAATTTTTATTTACTTTTAATATTAATGTTAATCTTCTTTTTCTTTTTCGTCTTCTTCTTCTTCTTCATCATCATCATCATCATCATCATCGTCTTCTTCTTATACGCTATTGATATGCGATATTGTTTTCTTTTGTAAGGTTTATGTGTGTATTGATTGTTTATTAATCATAGTTTTAAATGAGTAAATAAGTAAACAATGAAAAGTTTCGAAAATAATGAAACAACAACAATGTGTTGTCTGTGTGTTTCCTTTTCTTCTTGCATTGATTAATAAATAAAACATTATTTATTACACAAAACTCTATGCATTTGTTCTTTTCTTTTGTAAATAATTTTATTTATTTTTTTTTTATATTTATTTACTTCTTTTTTTCATTTTTTTTTTTTTTTTTTAATATTAATTTTTTGAATATGTAGTAAAGTTATTCATATGTATGTATGCTTGTGTACGCATATACCGATTATATATTAAGAATTAATAATTCATAATAATTAATAATAAAGTGAAACTGAGTTTTCATCATTCAATTAAGTTTCAACAGAAAACTATACTTAAAGAGATTATCAACGATTCATTTCGGGCACGAGTTTGATATGTTTCATGATTTCGATATGATTTCAAGATTTTTGCTTTCATTATTATTATTATTATTATTATTATTATTATTATTATTATCCAAGATATACTTTTCATCTTCATATATATCTATCGTCATTTACATCTGGTTGATCTTTCTTAACTGTTATCTAATCTTCACATTACTTTACTTTTCTTTTTTTTTTTTTTTGTTTTCTATTATTCAAGTTTTAATATTATTTTTAACATTTTACTTTCCGTTCGTTTTATTTATTTCTATTGCTGAAAAATCAAAATAAAAGCAAACGAAGTGATATTAAATTTCTTGCTTTTTTCCACTTTTCTCTTTCTTCTTCTTTAATTATTTCAGTTAAGCTATGTTTTATTTTTTTTTTTTTTTAGTTTAATCATCACTAATTTGAAATTCGTTCTTTAAGGTTTATTTTTAATGATTTTCTCTTTTTTCTGTTTATTTTTTATTATAAATCAACATGAAAGCCTGCTAAAGGGTAATAAAACATAAAAAAGAAGTTAAGTAAAGACGCGATGCGATGCGATGCGCTTAAGAGGCCGAGTAAACGAGTAAGAATCGTTTCAAGCAAGACATTAAACGAAGTTTAGATAAAACTTTAAAGCCTTAGACCTTACGGGTCCGTCATCTATGAGTAGAGATTTATCGCTGTTTACCGATTTGGAAATGGCGCACGACATGCTGACGGAAGGGCAGAGGAGTGTAATTGATTCCATTTAGAATATCATGCATACTACAATAAATCGCTTTATGCGGTATCTAATCCGTATGTTCGTCCCTGCTTGAAAAGGGGGACGCAAAATTTTAAAAGAAAATTGAAAAAATTTTAGGTCAGTATCCACGACGCTGTGATTAGATGCAATTTTTAATCTTTGCTATTTTTTATTTGTTGTAGGTTTTTTAAACTAAAAAGTTATAACACATAACAGAAGAGATCTAACCGGTAAGATTGAAGATGTGACCAAAAGTTTACAATATTTCGGAAAAATCACTTTCACGGTTCACTTTACCGTTTCTGTCGTTCTAATCGAAAGGTTTCTCAAATTTGCTCATCCTTAACATGAATACGGCTTTATTTTCAAGATGGAATAAAACCGATTGTGAGAAATGGTTGCGAAGAATGTTGTGCATGCTATACAACCATGCCTTAGAGTAAAATGTTCAACTAGTCTTATCTGCAAACATAAGAATTCTTTATAGAGTAGAATTGCTGTCGCCTTTTTCCACTACTCTATTACATCTGCATACTCGGCACAGAACGCGACAGCAGTGCATTGTTGAGTATAACAAGCTGTTTAAGCTCTTTCGATAGACTTTGGAGGAATGCCTTACGAAGCTCACCTCTGATAAATCAGAAAGGAAAGAGTCGCATCCAGGTATTTTGATGAAGACTTGCTTACGTCAGTAGAAGTGAAAGATTATTTTTAAAAAAAAACTTTTTCTTTTCGTTAAACATCGATTGATTTTATAGGCAGGCATTGAAGGTATTCTGTAAAGCAAGCGGGAAAGGTTTAGTTTCACAATTAAAAGTTGAACTAAAGTGAATCCACACTTTACCGTAATTCGATATATGAAAGAAAAAAAACAAAAAATGAAAAATAAAAAAATTAACAACTTCCTTAAGGAAATAAATAGCCAGAGAGTCATATAAATGAACAAAAATTATTTATTGAAAGTCATTCGCTTGTTTCCAATTTTCTAAAGCATAATCAAAAAATGGAAACTATTATTAAATTAAATAAAAATGTAAAGAAAGTGTAAATTAAATGAGTAAAATTTTATTATAAAAACTAGTTTTCAAAACCACTTAATCAATGATTAATCATTTTACAGCAAAAGTAAGGCAATTTT
The DNA here is from genome assembly GCA_001077435.1 of Glossina morsitans morsitans. Lineage (NCBI taxonomy): Eukaryota > Metazoa > Arthropoda > Insecta > Diptera > Glossinidae > Glossina > Glossina morsitans. The sequence goes on from CCAG010002445.1 coordinate 68,195, forward strand.
GAGAAAAGTTAGTCTTCCAGCAATCGCATACAGTTTTTATTTATTTGTTTTTTTGTTTTACTCTATATATTTATGCAGTTATTCCCTAATGTATGTTCTAGTTTATATATATATATATATATATACATATATATATATTTCAAATTAATTTAATGTTTTTATATAAGTTTTTTTGTTTTAAGAAAATCGATAAATTGTTATTTTTATAGTAAGTATTTTTGTGTTTTAATATTTTTGTTATTTTTTGAAATCAAAAATTAAATTTCTCTCTTAAAATTACTATTCATATATAATTTAGCAATTTTTAATTATAATATATTAGTTTAGGCTTAATTTTGTTGTTG
>CCAG010002449.1:0-12369 GCA_001077435.1 Glossina morsitans morsitans
ATAAAGCCCCATGAATCATATCTATTGACCAATTCTATCTAGAGAGCAAATTACACTATAATACATCGCATAGAAAGATTATATTCAACTATAACCCATCAACACCATCTGTAAAGGAAAAAAAAAGGAGAAGAAGCTTCAGATATTGTCGAACTTTCTAATAGCTATCATTCACGTGCATTGAGTTGCAAGATGAACAGAACTGATCCAGTGGAACTACACCGCGCACGTGGGATATATTTGAAATAAAAATCTTAAAACAATTGCTGTGGTAAGTCTTTGATGAAACTAAAAACAGTTTGTTACATATTCAGATCTGTTTATGCGCTACGCCACCTGCTGTATAAGGGCACACTATGTTTATGGAGATGTCTGCAACACTCACAAGTAGTTGAGATAAATCCAACTTTTATTGTACTGACCGATTCAAACTCATTTTCTGAATTAGAATTACTTTCTGAATCAATATCACTTTGTCTATCCGCCTGTCCGTGTGCCTGTTTTGTTTTCTTATGTGCAACTTATACGCCACAATTTTTGAGATGTGTTGATGAAATTTGGCACACTGACGTATTTTGGTCCAAGGACATAAACTATTAAAAATTGTTCGCATCTGAGCATTTTTTCGGTGACATCTCATATAACGCCTTATTTTACATAATTGATATATCGATAACTAAGGGTAGTGTGTTGTAATTTTTTTATATTGTAAAATTTTATTCGGTTTTTTTGGCCAATCAAACTAGATCAAGTTCTTGTTATTTGGTGCTCCAAAAGTCCGCCCACAAATGGATCGTGTATGTACTTTCAATGATGTTTTTTAAAGAACATCACATTGCTCAGGACATTGAATGAGAAGAGGGTCAAGGTTTCGAACAAAGCGCACCCGCTAGTGGATAATGGCAGATTCATTCTGGAATTTGATGTAAAAGCGCATGTACGCGTGGTAACTTAAAGAGTAATTTTGAAAATAGTCGAATTGCGAAAATAGCCCGAAGAGGACCGAAGAGTTCCACGTAATCCAAAGAAGATATAAATGGAAAATTTGTTCTATGCCTATAATTGAGATTCACCTTTACTGGTAGATATTCGGAATTCGACTCAAGAAGAAAGTAACTTTTTCCATGCTTTTTCATGATTGATTAAAAGCATCTTTTTTGTGTTTTCAAGCATCATGAGTAACGGCGATGATGTTTCACATCAGTTATTGGCTTTGATTCAAAGTATACCGTTAGGACGACTTGCTGAAAGGTTTACCGGATATTACACCTGAGTCGCATCTTGCAGGGCTTAATAAATTATTACAACAGGAAACAATAGTTCGTCGCGAAAGTATTTCGGTACTACCTAATCCTCTATGTATGTAATTAAAAAAAGGGAATATTTAATTAAATGATTGTTTTTGTTTTGGTATTCTGCACAGTAATTAACAAAAATATAAAGAATAATTAAAAAATTTTAATGTAAATTATTTTATTTATTTATATCATAAATAAGATTAAGGAAAGCTTTCAACATAACTTTTCAATAAATTTAGTGTACGATTACACTTTCTATATATTTTGAAGAAAGTTGACCTAAAGAAAGATTTAGACAAAAAAAAGTTTTTTTTTGTTGATAAAATCGTAAGCATATGGTACTATCGTTACTCTGCGTTGCATAGCATACAGAGCAATGCATTTTCATTTTGAAAGATCTAGTATTTTATTATTATTATTATTATTATAATTTTAGACTAATGAAATAAATTCTTAGACTAAACAAAAAGACACTGAGCACTAGCAACGCAGGCTATCGGCTCTAATTTATGAAATGTACATTAGATATTGAGCCTAGTAGTTTTAATAAAGTAATATATTGAATTAATATTCTGTTCTGAAGCTGATTTTAGAAAGTCCAAAGGGTTAATCGTTTTAAATGCAATACTTCTAGCCAAGGAAAAGTTAAGGCAGTCGCAGAGAATGTGCTTTATAGTAAGAATTTGTCCACAACTGTAGATTGGGGGGGAAGACTTCTTCAAGATCCATTAGTGAGTTGCAATTGTATGCCCAAGGCGAATTCTCGAAAATGTTTGAATCTTGATTTTCTCGACATTTGTTGGATATAAAGGTGGAATTAATTGAGGGTTAATAGAAGAGTAGTGTTGATGATGGTATTGTAGATTTCCTTCTGTAATTTTTTCTTTAACTTTTCCTCCAATGTATTTTTGAAGACCCAACCTTTCCATGACATCATCCATAATTAGGGTTGCAGAAGCAGCATACTTCGCCGCTCGATCAGCCTCCTCATTTCCCAGTAAACCGATATGACTAGGGACACATAACATTTTAATATTTCCGCCGGGTGATCCCTTAATTTGTTGATGGTGCTCCATCTCGAAGTCGAAGGATTCCGAATAGCTTGTAATACAGACAAACTGTCAGTTGACAGACAATGACAGACAATGACGATTTTGAGTTTGTTTTTATGGGCAATGTTCGCAGCGTGAAGCTCTGGCTTCGGTTGTGAAAGTTGAAGTACTTTCGTGAAGTATGTGATTGAGAAGAACCTGTGCTGAAGCATCTACGACGGCACAAGCAGGAGGCAGACCAGAAGATTTTGAGCCGTCTGTATATAAAAGATTCCAACCGGTACTCTCCAGTACTCGGGTTTTTTCAGCTATTAGGTTTCTGAAGACGTAATTTGGAGTATCTTCTTTCTTGTGCATAGACAGCGAGATGTCAAACGAGCAGTCTTTCAAAATCCATGGAGGCTTAACGCCAAAATAGCGGAAAATTTTTAAGGGAATGTCCAATTCCTTTGCGACGTACAAACAATAGTTCATTGCAGATGGTGACTTTGGAATTTTCTTCGCAGTAAAAATCTTTCTCACGTCATCATCGAGAACAGATTTGTTTGAATTAAGAAACTTGGGGACAATTTCAGCTTTTAACTCATAAAGTCTATTTTCCAAAGATGGGAGATTCAATTATAATATTATTTATGGGCGTCGTCCGAAAAGCATAACAACTTGCTCTGAGGGCTTGGTGATAAATCGGTTTAAGGACATTGATATTAGATTTGTAGCTATTGCCATAAATTATCAAAGCGTAGCCAAACCTGCTTAAAACAAGCATTTTGGTAAGATAGGCAATAGTGTTAATGTGCGCATGGCTTTTCCAAGCAACGTACTGTATGAAATTTAGCCTTGTTAAAATAGAATTTTTTAACCGAAGACAGTGTGTTTTCCAACGATAATTGTTGGAAAACGTGAGCCCGAGAATATGGAGCGTCTGCACGTTTAGTACTGGTAGGTCGTTAATATGCATCAGTAGATTTCCTGCATCACGCATCTGTTTTCGACAAATGTGCATTTTTTTCGATTTTTGTATGGAAATTTTAGCTCCTGACGAGTTTGCCCATGTGGAGATCTCTCGTCCAATAGATTCGAGGATATTGATTGCCTTTGTGTTATCTTTTTCTTTTGTAAAAATGTATACATCGTCCGCGTAGAGACAGTGTTCGATGCTCGGTACACGGCAAAGAATTTTGCTAATTTCGTTGAAAACGATCTGGAACAGCGTGACAGACAGAGGAGATCCTTGCGGAATGCCATTCATTAGCGGAAAGGAATCAGAGATATGATTGTTGATTCTAACTTTAAACCGCCGATGCGACATGAATGATTTGATGTAGTTGAAGAATTTGGGTCCAACATTCAATAATTTCAAGAGTCCTAAAATAATATGAAGACCAACTCTGTCAAATGCTTTTCCGAAATCAATTGAGAGATTACATGATTACGTCCGGAAATTGCTTTGCTCGTAAAATAATCAATATGTAAAAGAGCGTCAATGCACCCTCCACCCCGCTTGAAACCAACTTGTTGCTTTGTAACCAGGTTCTTAGACTCAAGAAACCAGGATAATCTAGATGTCATAATCTTCTCTAACACTTTTGAGAGACAAGATAAAAGAGAGATTGGGCGACAATCCGATGCGGTGGAGACATTTGTTGACTTTGGCATTGGAACAACTGCTGCCAGTTTCCACGTGTAGGGCATATGGCCTGTAAAAAATACCATATTATATAGGTCCAGTAATGTCTTTTTACTTGAATTAGACAAAGCACTGATAATTTGGCATGAGATACGATTTAGACCAGGTGTCCTCCTTTTCGATTTGAAGAGAGACTTTCAAGGTTTAAGGAAGATATATAATTTCCCAGGAACATGGCACATCTGTCAATAGCATTTGGAAGAGAAATTGGAGTCCTTTTATTTTCGATGAAACCACTGGAAAAGTTGCTGTGAGAGGAGCATTCGGATCACACTTTTCCAAGATAATTAGAAATCTCATCTGCGTCAGTTAAAGTTCCACTGGGACTGCAGATGGCAGAGATTTCGTTCAGATTTGAAGTCCCATTAAGTCTGTTGACTTTGTTCCAGACAACTTTCATTGATGTATTTCTGTGCATTCTTTTCGAAAAAGTTCGAAACTAAGTGCCTTTGATCTTCGAAATTCCTTCCTGAACAGAGCGTTGGCCTTTTTCTATAACAACAAATGATCATGATCAGGACATCTCTTAAAGCGGTGCCATAGATCCATTTTAATTTTCCTCAATAAAGAAAGCATGTTGTTCCACCAAGGAAGCCTAGCTCGTTTAAAAAAGCTGTTGGATTTGAGAATAGAGAGATGAGCAGCCGTGCGAATCGCTTTAGACATAATAGCAGCATGATGGTTGCAGTTCCCGTTAAAAGGCTTTGAATTCAGATATGACTCGGCCTGTTTGGAGTAATTGATCCAATCCGCTTTATCTAGGAGGAATTTGGCCTGTTTTGCTGAAGTAACGGAGGATTTTGAAAGTTTAAGATCGATTATGATTGGAAAGTGATCACTGTTATGTAGATCATCAGAAATAGACCAGGAAACCAAAGGAAGAAGTGAGGGAGAGCAACATGTTAAATCAAAATGTGAAAAGGTGTGATGAGTTGAAAAGTACGTGGGTTTTCCATAATTTAAAATGCAGAGGTTGCTTTGTATGAAGGTCTTTTCTAAGACAGTAGCACGAGTGTTGTTCACTGTTGAGCCCCAGATGGTATTCCAGCTGTTAAAGTCACCGCACATAATTAATGAGGGGGAAAGTACGGAGAATAAATTGTAGAGTTTTTGCTGACAACACGATTGCGAAGCTGGGACATAAAGCGAAAGCACTGTAAATTGTATGTTTAGGTTTATTTGTATCGCTACGGCTTGTATGTTTGAGCTAAAAGTTGTGCGTTTGTGAGGTCTGTATTGGTGAAAAGAGGCTTTAAATACCATTTATTAGTGGCATCGGATTTGTCAAGTGAGCAATCGATTTCCGCTGAAACGCCGGATGATGATTTGTTTTTTTGACTATTTCAGAATACACCGACATGAGCATGTCAGTGGTTACACAAAGAAAAAGTTCAAATTGAGAAAAAGTGTGCATTATACGTTCAAAATGAGAAAAAGTTCAAATTGAGAAAAAGTGTGCATCTGTATTTAGGTGGTTGCGTACATTTGAAGTGCAACGAGTGGGCACACGTGAATAATTTGAATTTGACGGTTGATTAAGGGATGGAAGATTGGATTTATTACAACTTGTAATTTGTTGACTAGAGTTGGGAGCTGGTGGTTCTGGGGAATTTAGTTTATTAGATTTTAGGATACGCGTTGTTGTTTTAAATTTTTCAATATTTGCTGTTGCTTGGATTTTTTCAACATTATTTTTGACGGGTGGTGGATCTTGTTTCCCAATATGGTTTTTGGCTGATGATCGAACAGGTTTGTTATTGGAAGAAGTTGAAGTTAAAGGATCATTAGCCTCGATTTGCAAGGCAACAGCAGCGTAGTTGTTACTTTTGCTAAATATTTGGGTTCCAGATGGATTTATTTCCCGGTATTTGCGTCGTGCTTCGCCTATACTACAGTAATTTTCTGTTTTGATTTTTAGGATTTCACGCATTTGTATGAAACGTGGGCATTGTTTGTCTGTTGATCGTTGCAATTTATGCAAAAGCTACGTGTACAGCTTTCAGCATGTGGAGGAAGACCACAGTTAGCAAATGATGAAGCACTGGCGCACCAGGCGTTGGCAGTTTTTGCACTGGATTGGAATTAGAATGTAGAGTTCCACTTTACATTTGTACCACGTCACATCAACTGTTCGCGGTAACCGGTGGCGATCAAATGTCAAAATAATCCTTCCTGTAGCAGAGCGAGTTTTTCCGTCGTCGTTTAGTTTGATGAATTTATAGACTTCAGTCACTCCTTGATTGCACATTTCGCGAACAATTTCATCTTCCGGCACATGCTTTAAGAACGTGGCATAAATTACCCCTCTAACCAAGTTCAGTTTTTCATGCAGTTTAGTGGAAGTAGCACATAAATTAGCCAATGATTTCGACTTTAAGAGTTTTTCGGTTGCGTGCGGGGTCCCAGCGAGGACAAGTAAATTCCCTTCGTATAGAATGGAGATAGAGCGTATGTATGTTGTAATGCAATCTAGGGCTTTTTTTATTGCAAAAGGGCTGATTTGAGAAATTGTTACACTAGCATAAGTTGAAGAAATAACGATATATTTTTTGTCAATAGGAGTGATGTCATTGATTGACAACACCGGAAAGTCCGAATTTTTAATTTTTTTTCTTTGGGGGGATGTGTCAGATAATAGATGAAATCTATTCGCGTTTTTATGTGACGGCCCCGGGGCCATTATGCCTTATGGTTGGTTATGTTTAGTTTCTTGTGGAATACCCACTCACTTGAAAAGGTTGGGAACTGCTGACGAGAATGTCAAATGTTTTCAATTTTTTATTTTTGTTTTTCTTTTTTGTAATTTTTTTTTTTTGATTTTTTACCTTTTATTACTACACTTAGAGAAAACACGTACGGTATCCGCGATACTCAGTTTTAGCAAAAAAACACCGAAAAGACGCGAGCCGCATATACAAGAACACGTAAACAATTAAAAAATTGCAGACGAAAACACGCACTATTCAGAACACAAGTCGACACTCGAAAAAGTATTTTAATTAGTTCAAAAGAGAAAAAAAAATTTCACAATTATAATAATAATAATAAGTCAAATATTGAAGCTGCGGGTAAGTTAAAAACTTAAAGCTAATACATATTTATTTTGCTTTGCTTATTTTATTTCTAAATAATAATATATATAACGTAAATAAATGATAGTATCGCGGGAAATAAACGTTCATGAATTCAATATTTTGATGAAAAATTTATAGAAAGAAAAACCTTTTTTTTATGACCAAACAATAGGAAAGAGAAATTGCACTCACAAAATTCATTGCATTCAGCCGAATTATATTCTGATCACAGATTACCTGACAGCTTCTTATGCTAAGTGATGCCGATTTCAAAAACTTATTTATAAGTTTTCATTAGATATCTAATTAAAAATAACTTATGTATAGATTAAAAAAAAAAAAAGAAATGAATTTTTCAGTTAATCTTTTATTCTACAAAAGCAAATCCTCTATTGAAAACAGAGTTATGTAAATAAAATATATTAAATATTATACAGAAAAAACTTACTTTCCATCAATAACGTGGGGACGATTCTCTTGAGCTTTATCCGATACGTATGACTTAGATTATCTCTTATGGTTAATTTGCTTTCTCCACAACAACGGTTCTTACATTTTTGAAGATTTTGCAGGAAACGAACTTTAAATCAATGCAGGAAGTACAAATTAAAGATGTGAATTCGTATAAAATATAACTTCTATGTTCACACAAAATGTTAAATTTCAAATATTGTATTTGTTTTGAAAATTAAAGAAGGCACCTTGCATCTAATAAAAGCTTCCTTGCTAGCTTTCTGTAAAGTACATATTTGGTGCATTAAATATACAAATATTTATAAGTAATACAGTATACGGCGAATATGGATCGGAAAAATGAAATGAATATACCAAAGTTGGGAAACCGATACTTTTCGGTACAAACCGATTTACCAAAATATGAATGGTCTTGAACACAAAAAACGATATCTAGTATGTGGGTGGTATAGAATCAGAAGCGTTCTTTTGAGCATCACTTTACTGCTTTTGTAGATTTTCACCAGCTGCCACATCAATTATCTGCAGTTTAATAATTTCGCTATTCCCGCTGATGCAACCTCAAAGACATTTTTCGAATTGGGACTCCAACTTTGCCAATAACAGTACTAGATAAGTTCTGCCGATAGGATAAGTAAAGGAATGCGAGAAAATAGAAGGAAAAAAGGATTTTCAAAAATCCTAAAATATATGTAGATTTTTTAGCTTCTGCGCCGGATATTCGGGTTAATTTATGAATGTTTTTGGACTTATGTATTCTTCAGCAGTAGCACCTACTAAGTCTTCGCCAGGCTGTAAAAAAAGAAGCATCTTATAAGTATTCTTACTTTTCATTTCCCTTTTTTTCGAAACAAACCTTCTGCTGTCGACTGCCGCGCTTGTTAAACGCTTCGACGATTCGGCGACAGGCATATTTAATTTACTCGTTTTGATGCGGTTTTCATTGCAATCAGTTCTTGCAATTCCATATAACCAATCATCGAAATGAGGTGAGTTAAAAGGAACTCCGGCATTTTCAATTAAGTTGCTGTGTTGTCACATTTGTAAAACTTCGGCTCTCACATGCGCTGATATATCGTTAATGTATATCAATAAATTTTTGTAATGTGCATTGTTTCAAATTATACAATTCGGACAAACCGATCAGTAGTGTCCATATAAATATCTATGAAAAGTAAGAAAACATTAACAGTTTTACAAGTTTTTCAAATAACTTTTAATTCGATTGAGTATAACTTCGAAAACACTAAGGACACAACTTACATCTTTTAGCCATAAATGCTTAGTTTAATCATGTAATTCTTTCCATGCTGTGCCATCTAAATGAATAAGATTATGTATTAACCATATCGATAGAAAGAAACAAAACCCATAGGTCGTCAGTTATTATATACTTATCGCTTACTACATTGAATGAGTTAAATTTGTGTTAGGTTAATATATAATCAATACGATCAACATAGATTAAATGGTAAGTAAAAGGATTCGAATTGTATAATTTTTCCGATGGCAGCAGGGGTTATATCAAACCGATAACTGTAAAGAGGAAGGTAAGTTTTCAGATCCAGATTAGATTAATAAAAAACACTCGTGATACACCGGCGAGTTATGAACTTTTGCTTCCCGGGCGGAAAATGTCGGCTCTTTACAAAGCTTGCGGCCATAAGTTCTTTTTGGGCCCTTCCGTCTTATTACAGTCTTATTTGTTCTTCTTAAGCAACTTTTTTCTTTGTTTTCGTCTTCTGTAAATTAATATTTGTTTATTCTCTTTTAATGTAAATATTGTTATTTCTTAGTAATTACCAGTAATCAGTTCATAATTCCGATCAGTATCATTTAGCAATGCTTGAATGAATGAAAAGTAAATTGTTGTTTAAAAATATAACAATTGCGAAAGTATAGTTATTAAAAAAGAATAAATTCGTTTGGACGAACATTAATACCATCGGTTTTAGCCAAGTATAAAAAGCGATAAATGGTGCTTGTCCACTATAGAGGGTGTAAAAACTTCGCAAAACATCAGGTATATGCAGCTTACTTCCACTTGCTCTCATGTGACCCCGGTATTGTGGGTGTAGCATTTAGTATACCACGATATTTCCAATAACTGAAAGTCTTCGTCAGGCATATTTAATTTACTTGTATTGACGCGGTTTTCATTACGATTCGTAAAAGAGTTCTTACTTTTGTGTATTGCCGTATTTGTAGCACTTTGGCTCTAATATATCGTTAATGTGGGGAATTGAGAAAGATTTGCACGGAGGACTCTGACGCACGGAGGACTCGACTTTGACGCGCGGAGGGCTCGACTTTGACGCGCGGAGGGCTCGACTCTGACGCACGGAGGACACGACTCTGACACACGGAGGACTCTGACATGCTGACTCTACTCCTTAGAAGCAAATGACAATCTTCTTCTTTTACTCCCTGAAGAGTACTGCGTGCAGAAATAGCACGTACCCGAGTAAATTTGTCCGGTGCATCACTCCGTTAATGCAGGATTCTGGAGTCCGAAAGAAGGCAAACCGTGCCACCACTGTAGCTTGCACGTTCCTGCCGATGTTCCGCTGGACCATCTGTTGGCGCTTGGTGGCGTAAAAGGTGCTGAATGCGCCGTGAAAAGCTTGGTGAACCTCTTCTTTTGAGAATGCCGGCTTAAGATATTTTGAGAAGAAGTTCAAGTTGTCCTTCTCATATTTCATCGCTGTCCTCTGTGCAGAAAGCTATTTCTTCAAGCGTGAGATCTCTTAGGCACGCTTGGCATCCCAGCTGGTCATCGATGTACCGCGATAGCGTAGCCGGTGAGCAGCCGCCGGTGGTCTTCTTCGATTTGCGACATTCTATTAGTGATTAAGCTGGTCAAAATTTCCCCATCAATGTCGTAAGGTACAAAGTCTTCTAAGGTTCCTGCTGGAGAGATTGCGGGAGAGATTTAGCCCTGACCCGCTGATTTTCTCTCCTTTGTGCCGGCTGCGTTGACTTTAAAGGACCGTCATACTCCTCGTCCTTCATCGCCTACAAGTGCAACTCGAACTGTGCATCGGTGCTTCGGGCAGGACTCGGCGGACTGTCATCAGTGATGTGCATGTATTTGCAAGGTCCTGGCTCGATGCTCCGCACAGGACGCGACGATCTATCGCTACCTTCCTCATTTGCGATTTCTTCGCCGAAGTTTTCCTTCCTTATTTTAGACGTTTTCTCTGCCGTACCCGCGTATCCAAGTATTTCCGCATACCATTCGTATGCGCGATAATTTATCGTCTTTGATCGTCCCATTTCCACATTTTCAGCTGCCGCCTAACGTTTAGGAGTGACCGCACTTTCTTCTCGGACACACATGCAGCTCCTCGCTTAATTCTTCGGCCGGTTTCTTGTACTCGTACTTAGCCGACTTCCGCTTGTTAAGCCATAAAAGCGGGCGGTCTTTGATAAGTCGGTTGAGGGCTTGGTGGAGCTCCGAATCGCTGCACTTAGGCATACTTGTAAGAACTCTTTTTAAATATCAAATTTAATACGTATAATAATAATAAATCTACAATACCATCATCAACGCTACTCTTCTATTAACCCTCAATTAATTCCACCTTTATATCCAACAAATGTCGAGAAAATCAAGATCCAAACATTTTCGAGAATTCGCCTTGGACATACAATTGCAACTCACTAATGGATCTTGAAGAAGTCTTCCTCCCCAATCTACAGTTGTGGACAAATTCTTACTGTAAAGCACATTCTCTGCGACTACCTTAACTTTTCCTTGGCTAGAAGTATTGCATTTAAAACGATTAACGCTTTGGACTTTCTAAAATCAGCTTCAGAACAGAATATTAATTCAATATATTACTTTATTAAAACTACTAGGCTCAATATCTAATGTAATTTTCTAAATTAGAGCCGATAGCCTGTGTTGCTAGTGCTCAAGGTCTTTTTTGCTTAGTCTAAGAATTTATTTCATTTGTCTAAATTATAATAACAATAATACAATAATAATATTTCTATAACCTAAAAATAAGTAATAAATAAAATTGGCGGTAATAATTTTTTGTTTTTTTTCTATTTATCTAAATATAAAAAACAACGATAATTTTTTTACATTCCAATTCATTTATAATAATTTTACATTTTTTACATTATTTAATTTAAATTTCAAATTAATAATAACTAAAACTACATGCTAAATCTTATAGACTAATTGTTTTCAGCTCCGCCTTTTGATTTGTTTTAGATTTTTTTGAATTTTTTTATAATTTTTTCAATTTTTTTTTATTTTGAACGCTGTGAACTGTTTTGTAGAGCTCTGCTTTAAATGCAACACTTTGCAGCTATCATCAACCTGAAAAAAAAAAAAAAAAAAAAAAAAAAAAAAAAAAAAAAAATCCACTGCTGCATAAATATACGCATAAATAGATGTTTAAGCAAACACATAAGTGCAACTGCATGCGTGAGGATTTAAACAAAGCAAAACTCCATTGTTTACTTAATTGAACAAAAGCCATTTTTGTCAAAATCAAAATCCAAACAGAAAATAAAGTTGATTTTTGTATGGTACTTATGTGTGTTAATTGCTTTGATATAATTGTATTACATGTGCTTGCGCTCATTTAAATATTGCATAAATTAATAGAAGACAATATTTATGTAAAACATGGCCAAATATTTTAATTACCTTCAATGGAATATAACGACTACTTTATTCTTTTAAAATCGAACTTGCGCAGATGGTTAACACGGAGTTAAATATATATGAACGATTTGTTACAAAAGTAAAGAGTATAAAAAAAGGA
>CCAG010002457.1:0-17965 GCA_001077435.1 Glossina morsitans morsitans
GCGAAAAGCATGGTGGTGGGTATGCGAGATTCGGTCCCCGCCGAATATAATTTTTTTACTTGTTTAGGGTAAGTAAGATGTATTCCACGCGCTACGATCGCAAAAAGGGGGACAGTGTTTAAACGATTACACACACTATAGTCGTTTTATTTTTGGTTCACCTACTTAAGATATAATCAGGATCATTAGTTTTAGTGTAATGTCATTATTATCATTATTATTGTGGTTATTAGGTGTCTGGAGGGAGTCAATCGTCTAGTTGCGATTAATTTTTCCGATGCTTAGCAATCACAATTTTGACCTTTTTCCCTGTAGGCTTTTCCTATCGGTTTTTGCCTTTCCAAAACAACAAAAAAAGGAATATGACAAAAGAGTCTTTTATAAAGTCTCTGATATGCAACTTGATATGGTACTTGACAGAAATCAGGGCTAAAAATTGTTATACTTTTACGATTCTCTGATAAGTGGAAAGAATTTGAAAAAACAGAATTGCATTAAACATAGCCAAGACTGTTGCAGCCCTTTCGAGTTCCAAATAATAGACATCTTGGAGATGTTTTCATAGCAACCCTCCTTACACTCTTGCTTACTATGATGTTGTATCGGCATGTAATTATTCAATGCTTGAAATTCTCCAAATCTACCGTTTAATAACCGTTTAAAAGCCTTTATAAATGGTATTCAAATTTCCAATACGGCAACTGTACCATTTATTAGCTTCATAATCGTTTCCTTAAGCAAACAATTTAACGTGAAAACGAGAAAATTTAAAGTCGACACATATATATTTCATAACGTCACTACACGAACATGGCACGATTTTATCAAAGAGAACATTCTGCTTGCATGCAAATGTCTCGATTACTCACATATATCTTATTTTGTTATCTTGGCACAAAGACAAAGCGGGTAGGACAAGTCGAAGGAAGGTCAGGAGCAAAGTGAATGTTGCGATTGTATGCGGGATAATGCATCGCGAAATGCGAAAGCTGAACATCACGCATTATCAGTATTCTTAGACGATTTGATGCAATTGGATCTCTCCGACATTTACACACAATTGATGAAAAAAATCCAATGATGGAAAAATTTGGCGGAATTAAAAACCAGAAGAACAAATTGAATAAATGAGATTGATAAACGCATTAACTAAGTTCAGCTAACTGTACGCGGCAGGAGATATTGCAGAAACATGAAATATTTCGTTTACGACCATCTGATGCATAAGTAATGAATAAATATTTCAGCAAATGTGTGATATAACTTTTTCACAACCCAATAAGCAAGTGGTCTCTTCTTTTTTTCTTTATTAATATCCATTAAAAAAAAAAAATAAAAAAAATTCTCTGCTTTGTTTAATTCGATAAATTACATTCTCACTCTATGTGAAAATGTTTTCAATTTATTGACTTGATTAACAAAAATTCATCTCTTAGTGCCTCAGCAATCGTTTTAAATCGTTTTAACTTTTAGTTACCAAATATCGCTGCTATTCATCGGACGGAATTGCTATTTAATGTAATAATAAGAGTAATACTAAGAAAGAAAAAGACTGAATAGAGTTAAAATAAATGGATTTCATGTGTGGAGAAGTTGTAAGCAAAACCTTTCTATTAGTTTTAGTGATTTCAATGCGAACAATAAGTGTGGAAAGCACGATTAACGTAAAAAATACTCACAGACGTCAGCTACGGTCATTTGTTTTTCCGCCCACAGCACCCACGCGAGTACAGGTAAGGGTTACTAGTTTACATTAGCTTCCAAGGATCGAAAAAAAAAAAAAACAAATAGTTTCTTTTTGTATCGACCACCGAACGCTGAGGTTATATTCATTTTGTCAAAACACTTGGAACACCCAGAAGGAAACTGCTCAGGTCCTTAGAAGTATACATGTTCTTGATCGGCATCAAATTCTGAATCGATTTAAGCGTGTTCGTCTTACCGTCTGTCCGTCTGGCCATTTGTTTTTGTACCCATCTTTGTGATGTCTGTGGTAAATATGGTAACTCTTGTAAAAATTAAGCTATCGTCTGAGAATTTGGAGAAAACATGTAGAGTTCTTGCACACAGTGTGTTATTAAATATGGGCCAAATCGATTAAAGGAGACGACTAGAGCGTAACAGAAACTCAAGGTTCCTCTCTTTCTGGGCTTTTTGCTTATTACTCTTACAGTACAAAAGATAAATGATAAAAATTTCCACATATATCCGATACAGACGAAAAGAATCAGCCACGCCCATGTATAAAAGACTTGTTCTTATATGTTGTTTTTCTTTTTTTAATGCAATAAAAAAATAACTTCATTGAAATTTTCAAATATATAAACAATGAAATAGAAAATTTTCACTTAAAAATTTTCAAAGTTTAGTTGTTGAGGCGAAGTTTTCGGAAACCTTGAGGCTTGAGAAAAACTATTCTCGCGATGGAAGGATAATTTGTGAGAGAGTTTCATTTGATGCCAAACAAGTAAGAAGATTATATGCGCTTGTGCGGTCAATTCTGCTGCATCCACCATGGTTTTGTAAAAAAAAAAACATGCAAAATATTGGAAATACGGAGTCGGTTTTCTTGCATTTTTGTGCATGTACTGTAAGATCATCCATAACAATGTAAAGCGCAGAACGCCAAAGATCAATTTTTTTTTCGCTTTTGAAAACAGAGGTGGTGTCAGCTTATGTTGCACTGCAGGCACGTCTTTTCACCGATTGGGCCCGTTTTTGAATGTTGTAACCTGTGGTCGATATCTTCAAACAGAGGTTACGCAGATAGATGGATGGGCAGATCTACGTGTCTAAACACGTAAACACATACATACTTTATATATGCTCTGAACCTTCTTTCGGTGCATTGCATAAATCTCGACAAAATGTACGATAATTCGTTGGTTGTGAACCAACCATACCCACGGTTTTTATAAACCAAATATTTTCTTTTAACTACTCGCCTATTCATACTCGCCTAATATATCTTGCGAAAGAAGGGCGGATTTAAAAAAACATTTAAGTGCAAATTTTTGGCTTTATGTGAACAACGAATGAGTTTCGATATAATCTGCGCTTTGTAATCAAGGAAAAGAAATGGGAATAAAGCTCGAAGTAGTAATAGCAGGCAAAGTAGTAGAAGATATTTCTAACGACTTTCTTTTCTAGAACTTTTCTTGATGTGAAAGTTTGGAAAAGGGTTCTAGACAGTAGAGATGTAAAACAATCGTTTTTTTAATATTTTGTTATTTTAATTATTGTGATCGTTTGTTAGGTTAGTTTGCTTATTTTGTTACTAATCTACTAATAGGCAAATATGCGTGAGCTGGCTGAAAGGTTTCCAGTCTGAAAGGAAACAAGACGCATTTTTTTTTTGTCAAACTTGACTTTACTACGGTGTGACACAATCAGTGGAAGATTTCTCTAGCATTTCGATGCTTTGTTATAACACGGTTTGTTATGACGATCAGTGTACGCTTGCGTTTTCGCAACGATATTATTATACGATCTACACTTTTTGAGATTAACGAATAGACAACAGCCGCTAGAGACCAGTTCTGGATAAAAAGTTGGGTGAGGCAGCAATTTGAACCTTGATTCATGCATGCAAAGTTACCATTGCACCTATCGACTTGTGAGATGGTTTGTTTCTTCTATTACGAGTAAATGCGGCCCCCGGGATGTGCTCGGCTTTCTCATGTTAAATCTTAATGCAATCTCTGACTTTCTTTGGACATAGCCTCAGTTATGTCTCTAAACTTAAGTCGATATCACTCCAACGTCATCTGATGATATTCTCGGCAGTGGCTACACAGCTTTCGACTGTCCCGAATATTTATCTAAGCTGGTGTAGCCACCTTTCGATTTCTCTACTAAAAATTTTAACATGATGCAGAGTCCCCGCATACAGTATCTCACTCAGTTTTCATTTATGTAAATGCATTGCCTTTCAAACACAAATATTTCATGAGGGCTCCATACTTATTTGGACGCGCCAAAAGGATTGTCAAAACACAGGCGGGCATCTGCAATGGCTTTCAGTACATCTGAAAGCATGCATAAACATCTTTCCATAATAAGTTTGAGTTATGTCAAATTATTGTGAAGTGGTGGTTTATGCAATTCTGCCGTCTAGCAGAACTCTTAAAAAGGAATGTCATTTGAATGTGTTCCGTTATTGGCATAAAGGTATTCACGAAGGTTATGGGCAACTCCTGACTTTTAGGATTGGTCTATTCGATCCATTTGACTAAAAAGTCAATTTCTGGAAACGTTCTTTTCTTTAACTCCGTTGGAGAAATAAACCTCAATTAAAAAATACCACTGAACATAATCTAGTGAACATAAACCAACATATCTAAGTATTGTTATATGATGTATATACTACATGTACATATATTGATACTGAAAATTTGAAGCTCATTTGATTTCCACCCAATTTTCTATTAATTGAAGGCCTTTGAAACCATTGACAATCCATACGGGAGACACAAGAATCGAAAAAGTTATTTTTGCCATAACCCCAACCAAGATGTAGTTATTTAAGAAGTCGCTACTTGGTTGATTAGAACCATTTTTATACTGCATTTTAAGATATTCTTAGTCAGTGTGTGTAGTAAATTTTAAAAGGGTATGTTTTGTTGATTGGACCTTATTAAGCTTTCAGCTTGCCTCACAATTTTTGTAGTAACAGTGAATCCGGAACATGTGGCAATTTTTACACAAAATCTGTAGACATAATTAGGAACATTTATGCTATGCTTCATAACGTTGTCCCTTAGTTTTTCGATTTGTGAGAAGACCATCCATAAATGAACTTGCGTAGTGCTTCAAAATGTTACGCTAACCACGAATAGGTCCTTACAATGTAGCCCTGTTGATTTCCCTCTGAATATTGAAACTATTTAGTGCAATGTTCTCCTCTGATGATGCGATATAAACGGTGAAAAGGTTTTAGTTTATAAGGATTAGTTAAATTGTCTGATGATGTACTGTTTAAAAAATGCGTACACATTCATGCATATAAGAATTATTTACATATTCTTGGCTTCGAAAACAAATGTAAAGCATTTTTTTTATTTGTTTTGTTGTTAAACTTATTACCAGTTTATCGGTGGAATTGGTTTGCCAGCAGTGAACTTACATTTAGGATCTGTAACATCTGGTTATGTGTTGAAAGCTGAATATCTTTTACCTGAGCGTGCTGATCATTTTCATCAAAATATTAAACCGCTAAGTATACATGGACGCAGTATAAATTATCGAATCAGACAAATAGCTAACAATACGGGCGAACATAAAAATATTTACAGTGCTTTGCATGCAGGTGATAATTTTAAAAATCAATATAAACAGAATGTGTTTACTCATCGCTGGATACTGTATGCAGCAATTGAAATGATTTTGGAACGGTTAGTAATCAATCACATAATATATATATATGGAGTAAGTTAAAACCTATTTCAACTTGATGTTTAATTAAAAAAAACTATTTAGATGGTCGTTAAACGGACGCATATGTTTTTTACGCAGCATTTGCGAGTATGCTGCTGAACCTATCGATGATGAAAGTGGTGATTTGCTATCACAACTTTTGCATATTATCCTAACGTGCGTAACATATTAATTTACATATTTAAGTACGCTTTTGTAATTAAAAAATTTTGCAGACCTTCAATCACTCGCAGCAATGATGCAATTTCTCCAGCCGCGTTTATTTACTTGAACGCTGAAACTATAGGGCGACGCGGTGGACGCTGTGAAGAAATTTATGATAAATGCAAAATTTCATTAATAGATACGATATCAGTCATATTTAACCACGATAGTTAAAATTATCTCTTTTTTTAATATGCAACAAGCAATCACACTTAAGCATCAAACAAATACACTTAAGGATTGTATTTTTAAAGTAAGATTAGTAGTCTGTGTAATCGACATTATTCAAGTTAGATATGCTACGGCATTTAAATAATTTTGTAGGTTTTTTTTTTATACGATTGATGGAATGGAGGCGCTCATGGCCTTTGCATGCAGTATACAGTAAATTATAATTGATGATTTAACCTAATTATAACTTTAAACGAGTTAATGAAAAAAATAAATAAACAAAAGATTTTATCCTTTTAATATTTTCAAAATGATTTGTGTAAAGAACTTTCCTATTTTTTTTTTTTTTTTTTTTTTTTTTTCATTAAATATGTCGACGCCTTTGACATTTTTAATCAGTTTGCAAATTGCAATGATTTCGACTCGTTCATTGAGTCCACAATTACAATTCGTTTATATGCGTCGGCGTTGAAAATGACGAAAATTGAAAATGTGATGAAATAAATTTATTAATTACATGGAACGGAAAGCATTACATCAACATGGACGTGAAGTAGCCCCAAAAGTTAATAATACCCAAGTCTAAAAATATGATAAAACTACATGAGATTATAGTAATAGAAAGGATTAAACGCCAGTAATACGGCCCATAACCAGATCGTCTATAATCAACACATATTTTGATATGATTTGGCATTAAAACACCTAAAAAATGAAAATAAATATTTCCAAATAGGAGGATGAAGAAGGACACAAGCAAACTTGGGCATGCCGCAAGCAACAAACTGAAAAACTAGAGTAAATGAAAGATTAATAGCAAAGGCTTACACGTTTTCACTTACTATCAGAAGGAATTGTAGCAACAGTTCACTTAGCCTGGCACACTTCTGACAAACGCGAGTATTACGAATCATATCGCCCAGCACGACGAACGCTACGTTATGTTGAAAGGGATATGTTAATAATAGTGACAAGCTTGCAAAGCATTTCACCACTTGACCAGCTCTGGAGATTTTATTAACACTAATACATTTTTAGTTCCTTTTGCCGTAAATGGATATACATACGTGGTGTTTGCAGGGACGTGCAGTGTTATGCATGGATACACCAAATAATCGAATCGTATAAAACCAAATATGCCCACAAATAAACTTAGTCCAGTTATTGTTATAATGATAGCAAACACGTATCTCGTAAAGCGTATCTTATTTTGCACTTGATTTCTGAACGGCAATATTACATTTATTCCTTCGAATAGATATGTCGCAAGGGCCATTGTATATGTTATACTCGCTGGTGAATAGCTAAAATATTCGGGTTCGGCTTTGAAATCCGTAAAAACATAAACGGCATAGCAGACTATTAATGATGAAAACTGACAGATGATACCAATTATTGCGAATATATATAGGTATGTGGACGGTATAAAACAAATAAAAAATAATGCCAATGCTGTTACTGCGTTCCACGCCCATATATGTACAGATATATCTATTGGATCAGTCTTACTGTAACCGAGTTGAATCAGATGCAATGTTATAATATGCATATAAATGCCGCATATAAGGATTGTATATAAAGTTTGAAAAATCCTTACAATAACTTCTAAATTGTTAGCCCATTCCGCCAGAACCGGAGGACCATTCTTAATTGCTAGATAGGCTAACTTGCCATACGACAAAATGCTGACATCATCACGAGCAGCTATAAAATTTGCGCAGCTCAGCAGTGTACGAGCACAATAAGCAAACAACAAGCCAAAGATTATTAACTGAATGGAACCCCATAATAGTCCAGAATATTTAAAGCATAACGGTAATAGGAAAACGTTACAGCCCAACAAGACTTTGAAGCAACTTAAGAGAATTGAAAAGTCCCTGTGTAAAAAATTATAAAAAAATTTGTATCTATATATAAATATTGAATAGAAAATAGCTCACGAAATTTTACTATCTGGTATGTCGTGACTTCCTCTTGAAGTCATCAGAGAAAATTTTATGTCAAAGCACAATTGATTTAAAAAAAACGAGAATAATACTCATTAATATTGTGTAGGGCGATATGTTCCGATCAAAGTTGTATTTATATTACGTGCTTGCATGTATTTTGATCATTTCTCAATTGAAAAAGGCAGTTATTGAGAAAAATTGATACAATATATATATATTTATATATATATATGTATTAAGCAAAACCTATTGCATTATTTTCGACGACTTTTTTCTATCTTTCTGGCAACACGGTGATATCGTGTTAAAAGAGCGATATTGGTTAGGCAACCATCCATCATTTTCGCACTTCTTCAGCATCGCGTGCCACCCTGGCCATGCTGCGCCGATCTGAAGAAGTGATAATCAGATGGCGCTGGTGAGCTTGTGAGCATGCTAGGCGTGGTAGAGCTGTAACAATATATCCTTGACAACTCTAGCAACGTATGGCCAAGCGTTGTCATGCAAGAGGATAACTTTGCGTCCGTTAACCACAGTTGCTGGTGTTTCTTGCAACATTATATCGTTCAGTCTGGTTAGTTGATGTCGGTAGATACAGCTCGTAATACACGACGTTGTAGAAGATCCATGATTCATCGCCAGTCAGATACGCCACTAAAAACTTTTCTTATTGTAATCGGATTTTCTGTTAATTCGTATGGTAGCCATACGCCCGCCTTTTGGATCCTTCTCACCGCATGTTAATGCCTAGAAACAGTCCAATTATCAACCGCTGAGTTATTCGAAAGTTCTTCGAGAGTTTGAGCTGAAGTTGCGTCCGATATGTTTTGCAATTCATTTTCTTGGAACTTTCTTGGCCCTCCAGGTCGTTCTTTGTCCTTGACATAAAAAGTTGTGCTTTCAAGCCGCTGAAACCAAAACCGACAATTGGGATATAATTGAGGAGCATCACCATAAGGTTCTAAAAGTGTTGGATGGGATTCGGCTGGAGATTTCTCTAAATCAGATAACAAAAGTAATGAATGTGGAAAATGCGATTTTGTGCGTTCCACGATTAGCGTTTGTATACACTGATTAACTTAACGATACTGAATGGAAAACTGTTATCTGATGTGCAGAAAGATAAAAATCATCGAGTTTAACCATTGTGTGCATTGATACTTCTCATTGCTTAATGACTTCCACCGATAGATGTCGCTGTTCAAAGTAATGCAAACACATACTGACATACACCGCATTATAGTTTACTTGGACTTTGGTTTATCTGCACTTCGATTTTGGATGATTGAAAAAAGTTGAAAGATATGAAGAATGATTTTAATAGGAGGACAGACAACATAAAGAATATTTACACCTTACGAGTATTTCGTATATGATAAATCGAATATCTATTACTTGCTAATGCGGGCATAAATGCATGCAATAAATACATTAAAGCAATAAGAAAATAAACGCTACAATAATCGAATTTAAGAAAACATTGCTATAATTATGGATTTTAATCCATAAATAAATAATTTTGAAACAAATTTTAAAGCGAAATAGAGTAAATTATTATGTTTGCGATCATATCGGCTTATTAAAGATAATTAGTTGTAGATATCAGCGATAATTTGAAGTAGAATTCAGCTCAGTATATATGTTTACATATATATATATATATATATATTATTTAGGCTTACGAATTTTCTGTTGACACTTTATTCAGAACAAATTCACGGACGGCGAGAAATTGCACAGAAAAAAGTATACTTGCCCATGATTTTGCTATCAGAAAACACATTATAGCCATTACCTAATCACCGTATTCGTCTGGTTCGTGTATCATGTGATTTCGATCTATTCGAAAAAATGCGTTTGTCGATCCGAAGAAAACTCTATGCTTACGTTTGCACCATACGACAGTTGACAACGGATGGTTGGAGACCACTCTCATTTACAACGGAATAACTTGACTTTAGTGCATATCCGAACACTATACAAGTGCAAAAGAACGTCAATGAAAGGTATACCTTTCGGAAAAAAAGCGGCCATCAATGGATGACATGATAAAGGTCCAACTCTTTTAGTTTTGATGAATGTTCACTATCCGTCCCGATCTAATAAAATTATAAGCAAATTATAGGCGATGGCAAACCAACCTCTCTGTCTGCTAAAATCATTAAGAGAAGGAACACAATACTTGTGATCCAAAAAAAAGAAGAAGAAGTAGAAGAAGAAGAAGAAGGAAAAGAAGAAAAAGAAGAACTCTTTTTTTTTCTACCCAACGTTTATCTCTAGAAGAAAGAAGAAAAAATTTATAGGACGAAAAGTAGAGGAAACTTACGTTCGCTTTTACTCGTATATGAAATGAAATCCTTAAAATGTTTTTCCTTTTTTCTTTTGTGAAATTGCGATATATTAGATAGGGTCTTGTTACTTTTATGCATTTAAGGTGGTTTTATGCAATTTTTTTTTAATTTTTTACTTACGTAAAAATGTGTTTTCTACATAAGTAAAGTGCTATCTTTTGTTATTTAAATAAGAATGCTTAATGCATAGATAAGAAGTCACATAATTAAGCAATCTAATGTTTAATTAACGAGCGTAAATTAACCGCAAAATAAATATGCTGCATAAAATATGCTTTAAGCTAAATGGTAATTGCAAAACGAGTAATTGCCTCGTTCATAAAGTGCACACAGCAGATGTATATACGTAATCGTAAATATCTGTATATGCAGTTATACACACAGAAATTCTAGAAAAGGATATCTTTGTTGCACAGTTTACTATTCACCATTAAAATTTGTACGCATTATAAGTTTGACGATGCTTTTGGAATGCACTAAGCAGCGCAGGACTTGAGCGAAGTATATAAAGAGGTCAGGGTATGATTTTAAATTTCTACAAATTTCTTATGAATGGAAGATGAGCTTGTTCTCGGAAACGAGTGTTAGATATTAACAATGCAGTATTAGGCTGATCCGAATGTTTAAAATGAAATTGAATTAAAAATTTTGAAAAAGTTTTCACTTCTTTAAAGTCATTAAAACATATGCCTAGAAACATATGTAAGCGATGGTTGTTAAATTACGTTTTGAAGATGCGCACAGTTATCAAAGTGTCAAAGTATTTCTTAATCGCACATACGCCTATTAGTACGTAAGCTATTTCGCATTCCATTTTTTATCTTTAGGTTGGAAACTTAATTTACAAAATGGTAACTGCATGATTTACACTGAAGGCGTATCGTGCGTATGAGCGACTATAATTGCAAGGACCGATAATCTTAACGAGAGAAAACTAATGGTTTTTTTTTTTGCTTTTTGCTTAAAATTTCTTTCCTTTTTTTTTATTTTTTTTTTTTTTTTAGGAAAGTTGATGTACTTTCGATGCCAGAATCACGGTACAACAACAGCAAGGAGAAAGGAAAGAAAAAGAAAAGTGTTTTTGCATTTGAAAGCACAATAATTGGCAGGTATAGGTATCCACGCACTCATACATACAGATTTGCTTGTTAAAACTTGAGCTGAAGGTGATAAATTGAAATTTGAAAGTGCTTTGTAATAAGTTTTCAACTTGTTGATTAGTAGTCAGGAGAAGAGTTCAATTTCTTTTTTCGTTCTTTTCTTATTTTATAAATTACTATTAATAAAATTAAGAGAAAAATTTCTCAAGTTATTATTATATTTCCTGCTGAACACAACTTTTAAATAATTCTTTTGATTGG
Organism: Glossina morsitans morsitans; assembly: GCA_001077435.1. NCBI lineage: Eukaryota > Metazoa > Arthropoda > Insecta > Diptera > Glossinidae > Glossina > Glossina morsitans. Next base: position 11,473 of record CCAG010002457.1, read on the forward strand.
TATTATTTTTTAGTGAGAATTATTTTTATACCTTTTCCAACGCTGGAGCATAATAGCGGAATAAATTTTGTTACACGAAACTTATATATAGTCATTATTTCTACGAAGTTTCAGTTCGGACTATGGAAATGGTAGTAGGTATCAATCAAATCAATTTGGAAAGTTACTCTTATTTAATATAAGTTTCGGGACTTTCTTTGCAGCGTTTACTATTGAGAAAATCGTAACATTTTATTCGGTTATAATGCACAAAGTTTTAAGATTATTTCTTGATCGTATCGTGTTGCTCGCGGAGCTTCCTTTCAACGGTTTGATTATTTACCCGCTATGAAGCATGTTGCATTGCTTCATTAAAATCGTATGTTGTAGATATTCAATTCTTCCAACGCCGCTCCTGTTCTTGTTTACTAAAAAAGGAGAGCTTAACAAAGTCGCTTACGTGAATTAAGCAATAAGCAGACGATTTTTGTATATCATGGAAAGTTTCGCGTCGTGTGCTTGGACCAATGAGCCAACCATTATACTTTCTGAAATCAGTGATCAGTGGGTATTACAGAATACTATCTGGTCTCAAAAGTTCAAAGTTACAATTTTTTGCCCATTTCGGGAGCGGGTGATGGCTGTTTTCAAATCAATTTTCTTATATATTAACGTAGAATATATATGCCAAATATCAGCTTTAGAGCTGGGCCATTCAAGCAATGGACAATAGACGGAAAGATAGACGTAAGGCTAAGGGCAGATTGATATGGTAAATCGATTCAGAATCTTGCAGTGACTACTTTATAAATATTTCGAGGCCTATTTCCCAGTATTAGCTATGAAAAGACAAACTTGGTATATCCCTATTCTTTGTGATGAGTGTGGACGTCACAGAGTAAAAATACAGATTTTCGGTCCATTTTAAACATTTACTAATTTATATACTTTTGGCGTAACTAATATGTATTTTGTAAAACAATTTAAAACCTTGTAGCCATCCAACCACAACCAAGTCAGTGTTCGTGGTTGCGGCCTAGTTTTCTTTGGTTGTACACACCTAATAGCCTGCAGCCACCATCTCGCTATTTTGGTGTGATTGGTCATATTAAACAAGAAAAAAAAAATGTTAAATGTACCGTTTAAATTTACCGTTTAAGTTTAATAAATAAAATATATGTATATAAGATTTATTTAATGTTTAGTATACTCAGACAAGTAAGTGCACTTAAATGTTTAACTTCAATACCAATCAATAATTTAGTTTCACGTAGTGAAACCAATGGTTTCCTTCATATTAATCCGATTGCTATCCACAAGTCTGCGTAGCGAAAAGCATCTGCGGATGAAAGCCTTCCGAGCATCCAAAGGAGAATGTTGAGGGATAGCAAGGACCCTCTCTCCTTGCCACCACGTAGTAAGTGACAAAAATAGAAATCACGTAAAGCAAAGTTTAATAAATTGATTACATCATAGTTCATTTAAATCGTCAAGGACTTATTTCTTAACAGCTTACTTGATTTTTATAACTTCCACCTCTATGTTGCCCATTGGTGTTTTTCCTTATTCGCTCTATATTTTTCTTCATTTATTGTCAACGACCGCCGTTCTATGGTCCGAATGCAGTTATCCCTTTTTTATCAAACATTTTTCAAAATTTCCGAAATTAGGTAATCTTTTTACGCCCATTAATTTTGCCAAATAAGTGGTTTAATAGCGTTATTTGATTTTATTTTATTTTTGAACATTAAGTTCGTTACCTCTTTCGCTTTCGAGCTAAAATTTGACATTTTACGACGGTCGATATTGAACAAACACTTTCATGTTAACGAACACCATCAACCCAGTTTGCAGATTCGATATCATATTTGCGCGATAATGAAAACCGTAAATCGACCTTCGGCTTCATTCGTCAAAGTAGTGTTCCCTCAAGGGTGATATAATCAATGCAAAGCTACTTCAACATTTCAATACTTTTTCCATAGAAGGATTTGTCAAGGCAGTCATGGTTGAGTTCCCGCAATCATGTTATTTTTTGACTCACTCCTTTTTAGCTGAATTATCCCTTCAAGATTTGCAAATGGAGAATAGCCGATAGGAAGCATATATGCATGATATGTTGAATGAGGGAGCAATTTTAGCTTCAATTCAGATTACAGCTGCAGCCATCGACTGGTGACACAACGCATTTCTTTCACTGTGAATAAGCGCGCTACTCATTTGGAACAATGAGTCTTCATTTCAATTTTCAAGTACTTGGGTGAACATGTTACCTTTGGATACCTTCAAAATGTCAGTTATTGACTCTGAGTCCACTTTTCAAATATCGCAGTCAGTTTACAGCATTTTTCTGATTTTATCTAACGTAATCACTTCTCTTGGATGTCGACAGCGTTCCCTATCATTAGTGTTCGCAAGACCTCAGTGAGAAATTTTTATCACGCCACAATATGTTTCAAGCCAATGATGAGTTGAATTGGTATTTTTTTCCATTAGAAAACGATGTTTAATTATTGTTAGCATTACCGAACTGAACACCACTAATCTAAAACTTTTTGTTAACAACTAAAATAAGAAATTCTTCAGCTAAATGAAAATGCATCCTTGAAGAGGCAATAAAGAGAAAAGAAAAGCAAAAGAAACTATATAATATAACTCAAATAAGTGTTGCAAAACTTTATAATTGAGCAACAATTTTAACCATTAACTTAGTCGAGAATAGTTAAATTCGTTTGAAATGTTTTTTATATATGCTTAACAATTATTAATTATATAAATTGAAATTGTTTCGCTTTAGAGAAGTACAATAAATGTTACGAAGTAAATTAAATATTTACAAAAGCACAATACAATAAGAAGTATTTGAGAGATTAACATAATTCATTTTATATGAAAAGATCTGTAAATGTCACGATTTGCGATGATTCCATTAAATTGACAATCTTCTAAAGCAATTCAAGGGGAAAAATCAGTATGGTGCAGCGAAAGTTCCACTCATCCGAGAATGCCGCTTTTGATATGATTTATGGAAGACGAGGAACCATCGTACAAATGATAGTACTCGTTAAAAGTAGCACCCATAACTCGAAACGCATGAAACAATTCGTAATTAGTCAGATAATGAGGCGTTTTTATTAAAACTTAACGAATACTTGTTTGGGATGAAACATTAATGTTCAATTCATTAAGCAAAAGGGGAGAATTCACTTCACCGTTCAACAGTTTAATAATGAAGGACATACCTAACCTATGTTTAAGATGACTATTATAAAGAGATAAGATTCGTTGAGTATCTCATAATAAACCTCTTAATGCAAACCTTAGAAAATACTTCTGAACAGGTTTAACGCGATCGATATTAACGTTATAGTTTGGTGGTGACCATACGATCACAGCATACTCGAGGATAGACCTTATTAATGCATCGTACAGCTTTCTTGTGACGTACGTATCAACAAATTCCTTAGACCAATGCCTAGCAAACACAAGAGAATGTTTAGACTTAATTGACACAAAAAAAAAATCTGCAAATGGAAATTACATTTTGGATTTACGGGAAGTCCCAAATCATTAAAAAATGCAACATGCAGTTTATGGCAATCTCTACAGGTTTAAAAAATATAGGACTACGCTTGTATCAATTAGATAACTCATTGGGATTATCTTGGAGTAGCATACTATTATCTCGTAAGTTAAATGAACGGAAAAACTTGACATCGTCAGCGGGCATTAAAGAATTCGAATTTTTTATGCATGAAGCTAAGTAGAGAATGAATAATGAAAAAAGAAAAGAAGAGCAAAGGGGCAACCTTGAACCACCCCCGATATAACAAGCTTTGCGATACCTCTGAAAATCATGAAAAGATTCCTACGACGACGGTAAACTATAAGCTTGCTTCCAGAATTCCAGCAAATACCCTTTTCTAAGGCAGTCATTAAAAATAATAGTTGGAGGACGAACCAGCGTCCACCAGCGCAAAAACGAATGATACAGGATGATATACCCCGGGATAACACCTTTAGAGATGGGAATCATCGTCAATCTTATCACTATAACCACTTTCATAAAAATTCGCGAAGAGCTTACATACCTCTGTAACACATAAACGATGCAGAACCCGAAACTCTCCCCTTAGAGTTGACAAATTTATAGAATCTTTACTGGTTAACCATCAGCTTATTCTTCATTTTATGAACACAGACATCATAAAATCCTTTCTCTAGCGCATTCAATTTATGATGTTAAAGAGAATACGATACGTAATCAGTCGAAAGGCTTCGTTGTTTCCCCGTTTAAAAAGCCCATTCCTTCTATTTCTGATCGCTTTCATTGCTATTCCTTACCCAAACATAGCAAAACTTCACATCAACTTGATTTGAAAGTACAGTCGAATGAGAAGCGAGAGAGTTTAATACTGCAATTAACATCCAATATCCTCTACTGTTAATTCTATCTTTCTTATAGACATGACAGTCAGCGTAAAAACTCTCCCTGTCTCCGTGAATACAATGATATGGTCTTTACGATTACCAGAGTTAAATAATGAGGAGGACAATTTTGAATTCATACGAGGGCGGGAAATTTTGATATAGAATGTAGCAATTTAGCCATTTTGTTGGACTAGCAACAAGCTGATGAAGACTAGTTGTCGCTGTAGGATGTTTACAAAGCACAAAATCTCTGACAAAAATCCCTTCAGGCCAAAAGTCCCTAATCGATATATTATTTTAAAGATTGACCGATAAAAGTATCTTGAATGATGCGGGAGGAGGTTCACATAATGGTTTTATCACAGGCAAGTTTTCTATATTGGTTGAGCGTGTCAAAATACTAGTTTCTTCAGATTTCTGATAAGAAACATTAAAAATGGAAAGTTCCCCTCAGATGATAGTTTTCAAAACACAGTGCTATATGGGGAGCGTTCCAATGCAATTCATTTGTAATAAAGTTCGTGCTTAGCTTGAAATTCGCCAACCTAAACAATTTCATAAAAATATTCGAAAATTGTGACCTGTAAGCTTAACATCGAAGTATATGGGCAGACAGGCAGGCAACTTTAATCCCACCTTGGTCATCGTATTAAAAGGTGGGACTAACTCAAATCTTTTTCGTTGTCGCATACATTCGCACAAACTGAATAAATACTTATCGCAACTGGTGTAGAGTGTAATTATCCATCCGCATTACTTGAGTATTTTTACAGGCATTTTCAAAATCGCGGCAGCATAAAGATTGCAGCTTGACTTCAGTGTTCATGCGAATAAAGGAATATGAACAAGCATGCATACAATCGACATGTTCTCTGTTACTCTAAAATATTGTAAAATAGATTAAACTCCTAAGTATTGTAAAACAGATATTGCTTAGTGAGTGACAATATTTTATTCAAAGAAAATCAAAAAAGGACAATTTCTCCGGAAGGTTAACGCAAAGCATAAGTGCTTCAAATTCAAATTTAGACCTGCAGTTGTTAAGATTTTCTATCTATGTATGCAATTTAAATAACTTAACATACACTCAACTCTTTTTTTACAGATTTGATACGTTAGAAAACCGTGCAAAAAAAATCGTGTAAAAAAATATATGTATGAATATGTTGCACAACTTTAAGAAATCGTGTAAGATGAAAAAATTTTACATATTTTTCTAGAAAACCGTGCAAAAAAAACTACAAATGAAACTCATATTATCCATGTACTTATAAGACAAAAATCATTCAGTTTCATTACAAAAAAAAAAAAAAAAAAAAATTGACGTACAGTGAAAACTCAGTCTCTAAGTACAATATGCAAAAATTTAAATCAACATTAGGAATAGAAATCAATTCGCCAATGCTAACTAACACATGTCATTAACCCATGTGTGGGCATAAACCGACTGACTTGTGATCACTGCGTTTTCTTATATATACTTTCTTGTTGCATACATAAGTTTTTGTGAAAAATTGTCAAAATTAGAATTAAAAAAAAAATATTCATTTTGGATTCGTGCTAGAACAAAAAATTCATGTCGAAAAAAATGTAGGTGAATTTGCTAAATTGGTTAACTGTGTTTTTTTAAAATCGTGGAAGAAGAAAGTTGTGTGTATTTTGTAACATTGTGATCGATAAGGTCATGTCAACCATAATCGTGCCTTGAATAAACACAATTCACATATTGTACGTTAAACAGAATAATGGGTGATATAGGGCGTGAGAGAGACAGACACAGAGAGAGAGAGAGAGAGAGAGAGAGAGAGATAGAGGGGAAGACCGAAAGAGACAGAGAAAGACTGCTTAAAAACTCTATTCTTTACCTAAGAAAAGCATAATAAAATGATATTAAAGCAGGTTTTCTATATAAAATTGCAATTTTTATGAATTTAAAAAAAAAAAATATCGAAACAGAGGAAATCCTTAAACAAAACTTACATTTCTTTTCTTCATTATTATTACTATTATTATTATTATATAAATTTAGCCAGAGAAGAAATTCTGAGACTAAAGTCTTAAAGCACTAGCATCTAAGGCTTTC
>CCAG010002459.1:0-16645 GCA_001077435.1 Glossina morsitans morsitans
AACACAATTCACATATTGTACGTTAAACAGAATAATGGGTGATATAGGGCGTGAGAGAGACAGACACAGAGAGAGAGAGAGAGAGAGAGAGAGAGAGATAGAGGGGAAGACCGAAAGAGACAGAGAAAGACTGCTTAAAAACTCTATTCTTTACCTAAGAAAAGCATAATAAAATGATATTAAAGCAGGTTTTCTATATAAAATTGCAATTTTTATGAATTTAAAAAAAAAAAATATCGAAACAGAGGAAATCCTTAAACAAAACTTACATTTCTTTTCTTCATTATTATTACTATTATTATTATTATATAAATTTAGCCAGAGAAGAAATTCTGAGATTAAAGTCTTAAAGCACTAGCATCTAAGGCTTTCGGCTTTATTTTTATTATTATTATTATTATTATTATTTTTATTGAATTTTTATATTTGAGACAAATACATAAAATTGGCTAAATTTTTTAAATTAACCGTAAATATTGCCGCTATGTTTTTTGCAATAACTACTAGTAGTATATTATTAACATAGTGTCAAAGAGTGTTGAAAAAGTTTGTAAGCGATTATTGGGGAAGGAAGAAGTTTTAGTTATCGCAAGAGCAACGAATTCCAACTCCACTCAGGCACTTGAAACAATTAAGCGAAGACGATCGACTGAAACTGGTTAGTTTTTATTCTAGAGTTGCAAGTCGTCGAAAGCAGAAAGTTTCGGGAAAAGTGTTGCGTCTTAATTAACTGAATGCACAAAAACAGAAAAAAAAGAAGGAGAATTAAACCAATCCAGATAATAAGGGCAGGCATGAAAGGTATTTGTCAAGTAAAAGACATCACCAGACTTCTGGGCTATTGTTTGCGTTTTTCGTCCCAATTGTATCAACTGCTGCTAATAGCTAGCTTTCTCTACTGATCATTCATACTTCATTTGGATTGAACAAACTGTAACGGACCCTGCTCGGTTAAGTTCCCGCCCTTACTTGGGACCGCCATAGATATGTAAGCTTTATTGTCGATTTGCTTACTTTAACAAGAAAAATAAAGTTTGCGGCAAATAGCGTTTTGTTGGTTCACAGTTACGCCTATTCAAAGCTGCAAGAAACTATTCTGTGTATGCTCGAGTCAAGAGACTCGTTTCATAATATTCGACCGGACAACACCAGAAGAAATATAGTAAATATAAGTTCCTGTAAATAATTTGGAAACAGATCTCCTAAGAATTGTAAATAAAACTATGCTATCCTACAAATCACAATTCGGTGGTGTACACTTAATTCCAAAAGAAGTCGGATAGATACGTAAAATGGCGAAGAGACATTTTACACGACAATATATTAAAGATAGTGTTTTCAAATGAGGAAGGCACGGTTTATTCGACATTCGAGAGTATTACTCAGACTCTTAATTAGAAAAAGGGAGGAATCATATTCCCATACGCAATACATTCAAATTATTATGATAAATATGATGAGGCGAAAAAGTGAAAAAAGAAATGAATTTAAGTTAGTGTTTGTTTTCTAATAGGAAATGTAGGAAAAAACCTGTAGAACAGCGATCAAAGTAAACGTAGGAAAAAAAAAACTGTTCGAACATAAGGAGTGATATGAAGAGGAACATAAGAAGTAAAGGGGAATGGGGGGCAATATTACTAGCTTTGTGGATTGAGGTCACATGCTTCAATTTTGTGGGAGTAATTTTATGTGTCCGACGAGAACAAGGAAATTAACAGCTGTCGTTTTCCTGCAATAATTTAAAAGAACAATTTTGTTTGTCACATAAAATATCTTACATAGATTGTACGTCGCATTATAATATCAACCGCACTAAACTAAAATATAATGATTTTCTTATTCTTTTTGTAAGAGTCAGATATATTTACCCGATGCTCCATAAAATGCATACAATACGCACTTGAACAGCGTGAGATTCTGAGACGTTTGGCTATGTGTCGCTGTCCATGTGTATGACTTTTCCTGAGGTTCCCTACATGCTTCGTACATGTAAGTTTGTTTGAATTCTACATATTAAGCTTGAGAAATGGGAGTGGTCGGTTCCACATCCACAGCCACAGCCACACACAGATGATCATTTTCAAATATCTCCATTAATAGCTTTCGACAATAAATCTAAAATATATCGAAAAACCTATGTTACATTATTAGAATCCAAATGCAAAAATGATTTCGTTTTCTTCATTAGCACGTTTCCAATGAACGAAAACCATTCGCATTGTATTTGTTTCGTAAGTTGGGTATTCAAAATTCATTGCAAGATTTAAGTATGTCTTTCCTTCTTGTGTGTTTCTAAGCTTATCTGTTGTTACTTTTAGTTTAGTTGGTTGTGCCATGCGTTTGTTACCTATTACATATATATCTGGTTATGAAGAAAAAATATTTTGTAGCATCAGCAGTCATAAATATGTCAGATATATTTTAGTCTCTGCAGTTGGAGTTTCGCTTAAACATTTCCGTTTGTTCAGCTCAGCATAAAAAACTACTGTCTATTTATTTAAAGAGCACAAAGTTAAAGAAATATTTTAGTTTATTTTGTTTTTTTTTTTTTTTATTTTCTTTTTTTTTTCATTTAACATTTCATTTATTCCTCTCCTTTGCTTTGCTTTTCATTTCGTTTGGTTGCGTTGCATTTATGTTATATTTGTAGTAGCAGAGGCAATAAAAATAGCAGTAGTAGTAGTCGTAGTAATAATAGTAATAAAAGTAGTTGATGATGGTAAATGCAGTTTGGATTATTGTCACTGCTACTATATGAAATTTCATTTTGTGTAAATAATTATTCTAGCTGTGACAGTTTTTGCGCGTAAAGTAAATGTAATTATGGTGAATATTGTATGTGTGTACATACGTATATATATATATGCAATTTTAAGGTAAAAATTGTCTTTGAAAGGTATTTGTCTTGCTTTAAGGATGATTTATATTAAAAAAGTTTTCTTCTTCTTATCTATTACATTATTTTAGCTCTTAAAGGACAATGCTGCGCCTAGTGAACTAAATTTCATCATAATAGCATGTCTTTATTTGACTACTAAATTAACAGATGCATTCGAAATAGTGCACAAAAAGCAAGAGAAATTGTAAAAATTACGAATTATTTCACATCATTTTATTTTATTTTGAAATTTTTTTCAAATTTTTGCAACATTCGGATATTAGTAAAGCTAATCTAGTATTATTGTTATTTTACTATTGTAAAACTAATGCGACTACGACTATTGTTTTTACTGCTATGGCTGTTGATTGTGCAGGATTGTGTGTGTTCTCACGTATGTGGAGACATTTTACCTAAATTTGGATAAAGTACATTTTTTTTTGTATGATGAAAATTACCAATGTAACAATTGAGGAAAATCATACCCTTAAAATATATCAAATTAGTTTTAATTAAAAGTTGAACGATAGAAGAAACTGACCTGAAAATTCCTTAGGTTTAATAATGTTTGTCATATAAAAATGTTCTATTCATTTCTGGGTGAATGTTGAATTGAATTCTAATAGAAGTATAGTGGACTAAGTGAAAAATTTGTGCTTATCTTAAGGCAACTTGTTGACATCCATCACTTTAATACGGTACATAAGAAGTTCTTATTGATTTGTTAATTGTGGGTAAGTTTATTGAACAATCGGGACCACTTGTGGTATAGGTTAATAATGAGTTTGGGCGCATGTTAAAATAGGCCCATCTTTTCTCTCTGGCTGTCTCTCTTCCTGTCTATTGTCTGTCCATCTATTTCCATGTTCAAGTTATGGTTCACAATTTTTGAGATATTTTGCTGACATTTGGTACACTAATCTGTTTTGGCCAAAGAACAAATTCTATTGAAAATGCTTCAGATCGGATAACCTTTTCGACCACTTTCCTTATAAAGCTCTATTTAGAAATGTTGTAATATGAAAAAAAATTGCAAAAATCGATGGGTAAATATGGCAAATTTTGGGATTCTCCCCCGCTTAACCATTCCTACAAATAGTAAAATATGGTAAAAAGATCTAATTTTCAATATTTCATGGCGAAAATTAGTCCTCAACAGTAATTTGACGCAGAAATTAATCTTATTGATTTTGGACTACGTAGGTCTACTCTTATATGTCAAGTAGGCCTACTTTCCAATATTTTATGATGATTATAATAGTAATTTAACATGAAAGTTAACTGGACTAAATTTCAATCGCATCGGTTAATTTCTTGTATTTGTTTTATATAAGCGGATTCTGGAGCTACTCATATATAACTTAGCCCTTATATGCCAACAAAGTTTAATTTGCAGTTTTTAAATGCCGGAAGCAGGCGAAAAATTACAACATTTTTAAGAATTAAATAAATTTTGCTAAATTTAGATTACGTCAGTTCACGTTCGGGTCACACTGTTGGATGAGGGCTTTCATGAAAATTATGACCGTATGAAAATAATTTATAATTTGTGGTGTAGCACCGAAAATGATTGTATTAAGGAGAAGGGGAGGAGGGTATTTAATGGTCAATCTTGCTCGAATATAATGTTTTTACCATTTTATATATTAATAACGTGAATTTGAGGCGATCTGACCAATTTCAGAGTCACTAAGAATATAAGTGCTTGCTCTCAACTGAAGAATTGATGAACTAACTTGGCCAAATCGGCTCAGACTTTCATTCTGATTAAGAATATATATACTTTATGGGATGTACGATGCGTATTTGTGATTGTTAGCCGGTAATAGGTGCAAGAATAGAGGATACAAGTGCTTTTAGTACATTGGAAGTGAGCGGTTTCCAATCATCTCGCTAGTATGCCCACTGATCAGATTTTCTTGTTATAATAGGTGCAACAATATAGACATTCGGGTGGAAATGTATTGTGGGCGTATACCTAGGATTACAATTACTCTTAATTTTTACTTAAGGTAAATGTTTTCTTGGTAAAAAACAAATGAACAGACAGACAAACGAAATGAAATAAGGCTACAGGGACGAACATAACAGTTATATACTGGTAAAGAAATTGTTTACATATAAGGCTTTCAATTAATCCGAGTGTTAGAAGCGAAATTACAAAACAAATTCAATGAGATGGAGGACACAAAGCACTAGCACCAGGTTACAAATATTCGAAACTAATAACTAAGTTTGGAAAAAAAATTTGAATTTTTTCTTAAAGAACAAAATGTGGCGGACTTATATGGAGACGGAATTGCAAGTTCTTTTCAATGTACATTTATTTCATTTCAAACCTCTAATGGGGTAAGGAGATTTGCAAAGATTGCTAAGAGAGGTGAAGGATAGAGGGATAAAGTGATAGAGTGAGTGATAGAGTGATTGAGTGAATTTTGGCGTTCCCATTGCTATTTATTTTTAAAGATCGTCAACATTATGGTTTCGATGGTTTTTGATTCTTTATGAAGACATCAAAAAATGATACAACTTCAGAATTGTTCCAAACTTTAAGATGTTCTTTTGTCGCGGAATACATTTATCGCCCAAAAAGTGGAAAGAGCTGCGGTTAGATCTATAAATAATTTTGAATAGCGTGTTTGTGTTATAATTCTAACAACAAAATCCGATAATTGAAAACACTTTAGTAGGATACGGCCCACCATTAAATATTCTACACCGCTCAACAAATATTCATATACGGGCTTTTCAGAATAAGGTGTTATGTGGGAAACTGTCGAAAAAGATGGTCCGGTTCCAACGATTAATAAAAGCGTTCGTTATTGGGCCAACGGAGGTCGGTGCAAAAAAATTTTATCAAAACATCTGAAAACTTTCGATATGTACGTGGAGCATAAAAAAACGTGACGGACAGACAAACAGAATGACTTTGAATCGATCGGTACAATAAAAGGTCTGTTCCGTGTAAATAAATGAGTGAAAAATAGAACGGATGTAGGCGTAGAATAACAATAAATGATAAGTTAATGAATAGAGATAAACATGAGCTTAAGTTATTTCTTCTTTTATTTTCTTTCCTTCTCATTTCGATTCGCGAACGATCTGAAATATTTACAATTAATTACTTTTATTATATAATGTTCTCGTATCTTATTGCATCGTTTCAAACAGCTAATGGAATATCGGTGCTTTTCTTAGCGATATATGTGGTGTGAGCAAAAAAAATCAAATAACAATTTTTTTTTTTTTTTGTTTTGTTCTATTAAATCCCTTAAATATGCTGTCATATTGTGAAAGTCTGTTTAGCATTCACTAGTGTCAAGTTAAGCTGCGCAAATAAATAAAGTGTCACTAAGTGTCACTTGTTTGAATAAATATTTTAGATTACTTTACATTTTTGTTTTGCATCTAATTCCCATACTTTGTCGCGAATAATATATATACATATATATATATATATATATATATGTGTGTGTATATATATTGTATGAGAGCGTGTGTATGATATAAAAGGAGGAAGTAGAGCATTTTCTGCGTGTCTCTGTGTGTGTTTGTATATATATACATATATACGTGCGTTGTGATGTGGTATCTGGTCTTATTTCCCTCTATTTTTCTTTTAGTTAAATCTGTCAAAAACAATACATTTCAATCACATATCACAACCACTAAAACAATATATTTCTATTTAAGTAGTTTTTTCAACTGTTATTCTAGTGATTCTTCTTTTCTTTCGCTCTCTTTTTTGCTTCGTTATTTTCTTCATTTTTTGTTTTTTTTTATTTTCCTTGAATGTACATTACTTCCGTTTGTTGGTACGCTTTGATGTCACTGGGTGTTACTGCAATTTTTAGTCTGATTATGTGTATAGAGTAAGCTAAACAAACAAAAAACAAACAGCAAAAATCTAAAACAGCTAAGAAGATATTATTATATATAATAATAAAAACTTTTTCACACACAAATGTATATGTTATCTTTATTTGTATGTGCATGTGTATATGTTATAATGGTAGTTGTAGTTGTAGTTGTGGCTGTACCATCTTTGCAATGTTTATATTTTCTTGTTAGTAGAATTTTTCACTTCATGTTTAGCGTTTGGTATGCGTTTTGTAAAAATGCTTAAAACGTTCAAGGGGAGAGAGAAACAGAGAGAGAGAGATAGAGAGAGTGCGAGAGAGACAAATAAAAAAGTAGACGGTAAGACAGACGGACAGATATTTGCTGCGAAAGGGGATTTATTTCTGTATTATGCTCGCAATTCACGGAATGTCGTTACCAATGTGTGATGTTATGGTTTCTTTGGATTTCAGTTAATGCAACAAAAAGTTTGGCGTTTCTTTCCTACCATCCATTTTTTTTTTTGGTTTTTGTATTCTTTTTTTCGCAATAAAAAAACAAAAGTATTACACGCATGTTAAGACAGACATTTGAGTGAATGTAATTGAATTATAATGAGATTTTTCTTTTACTGAGAAAAACGCTCCATACGATATGTCAGCTTTATTCGCATTCTTTTGTTCATGCCTTTATGGCATAAGCAATTGTATTAGATTTCATTGTTTGTTGCTATTATTATTGTTACCGTGGTTGCTTTGCAGTCGAGGCATATTAAATTTTTCATGAGTTTTTAATCAGTTTAAAATTTATAAGTTTATCATTGTTATTGTTATTGTTATTATTATTATAATAATTATTTTAATGAAAAGAATTTCATATTTAAATTTAAGTAAAGTAAGATTTTCGGGAGTTTGAAAACAAAAATCGGCACTTGAGCATAACCTCAAGGAAATACACATAAACATATTGCTACGTCGGTATAGTTTTTTTCCATTTTTACTCTATCATCATACAGTGTATTCGCATTGACATAACGCAAGGAACACTTCACCCACGTCAGCAAGCTTAACAAGTCGGCAAGAAAGCGATTACGATCTTTTCAAATAAGAAATAAAATGTTTTTCATCTAAATAAGTACTTATAGGTCTCTCGTTTTGTTCGATGACTTGTCGTCGTCGATGTTTTTCTTTTTTTTTTTTGTTTGATATGATGATAAATATGATCTTATAATTCTTTTGGCCTTTCTTAACCTAAACCTAAATGTACTTCATGTGATTGCCGAAAAGTGCAGCACATTTTTTCTAACATTAACTGACTAAAGGTGTATAAGATTTTGGATTGTGCCGGTGTAGAACAGAATTTCTTTGCTATTGGCCAATTTTTGGCTCCTTTCTTTGATTGCCTCATTCAATGTCATCTGATGTTGACGATGAGTAAAGAAATGATAAGCCCTGTCTATGAAAGCAGTTCATAATATACTGCACCTTTGTGCACCCCGACCAAGCTTGGAGCATGATTTTTATATGATTGCATTTTTTGTGTACAATCCGAACTGGTTCGCCATGCTGGATAGAGAACTGTTTTCAAAAATCCTGTGAACGTAAAAATGCATGAAAATGATTGAATGAAATATCGTTTCGCAATGCTGAAGGACTTTCAATTCAGGTGGAGCCTATATAAGAAACTACTTTCGTAGCGAATCTAATAAATTTGAAATCATTTTCAATTGTATTATGTGGACTATATTTGAGGTTCGCTTAATGACAAGTGCTTTTTTTAAGCAGGAATCAATTTATATTGTAATTGAAAATGGAAAAGAGGATTGAAATAAAATCAACTCCCGTACTTAGCAGGCTGTCTTTGGCACAACTAAATAATTTTCGGCTATAGCGTCTTTGATGGTCCGTTTAATGTCTGTGTTTCAATCAAAGTTTTTTTTTTTTTTATTTCATTATATGACAAGTCATTTAAGAGATGCCCCCTTTTGCTGTGACATGTTCGGAAAGTGGTTAGGAAACAGGAAGGGATAGGTAAACGGTCGCAGCTTAGTGTGTATGTGCGTAATCGGTAAGTGTTGTGCTTTGCCGACTGAGCACTCGCCATAACAACGGCTAAAGTAAGCTCAACCGCATTGAGATTTGAGCCCGCGAACACAGACTTGGTAGTCGGAATTCTTATCTACTCGGCTGCTTATACGGATGAATTATATGACAACCTTCCATACCTACATCTTTGACTTTGATACATGTGCTCTCTGAGATTTCTTTTTTTTCTTCTCTAATTTTTTTTTTCAGCTTCGCGAGCAAACTTCGCCTTCTCGTGCTTGCTGTTAGAAATGATTTTAAACAAATTGGCTTTTAAGTTAGCCTAAATATAAGTGATTCCAAGGATCGATAATGAAAGATCATAAGACTGTTAGAAGTGTTATTAAGCAAACACATCGATATCGACCAACGAAAACACTTGTTGTAAATCGATTTTCTATTATTCCGATTCTATTATATTCGGTCATTTTTCACTTATTAATATTGTAAAAGGCTTTATGAAGTCTTGACAAGTTACCTAACCATAGTTATCAAGGCATATAGAAACTATTAGAGTAAGTGTTAAACTGAACTTTCCTATAGAAAACAAGTGAAAACATTTTAAGCGAAAAAGCTCATTCCACTTCGCTTAAAACAAATCTTCATTTATTTTCTTGGTTAAATACCATAAAATATACTTTATTTTCATGTAAAGACATGCCTTGCATTGGAGAAAACCAAAAATTCTTTACATATTTTTGTCCTAAATTGCTCAAAGTTATACTATGTTGCTATTTATTGTTATACAAGATGTGGTCCACATTTTAGTGCAATTAACTTTTATGTCAAATTATTTTTATGCATCAATTTCGATCATAAAATATTAAAAATGATACGTTCTTGTCATATGAAGATTTGTTTTTCATAGGAGCGATTATACCAGAATCCATATCAAATTCCGTCGGAATATCTAAAAAATTATTTGAATATAAAATAGAAGAACTGGCATCGGGCGCTCAAGCGAACTGATAAGCTTAAATCAATCGAGCAAACGATACGGAATCGATCGGGATAATAGAAGGTGGATCTTTCTTAAATCTCTCTCGACAACAGTACTATAGTAGGATATAACTGCGATATTCGGGTTAGTTATTAACTCAAAATTTAAGCAATTAATGAACGTAGAGAAGTTGAACTTAAGCGTTATAGCATCTAATATAAAATTTTATTACATCGGTTCGAATAATTCATCATTTCTTTTTCGCCAAAAAATATGACACACATTTATATAAAATAATATGCAATAGGGGGAAAATGTAATGCAACCAGTTTTAAATTATTAAAATTGTGATTTGTTGCTATGTCTCCGAGACAGCAGCAATTTTTGGAATTTGACATTGGAATGATTAAGTGTCAGTTGTAGTGATTTGGGACGTTTCCTTGCATACTTTTTTTTTAATTTTAACTAAAGTTAGTCAGTAATCGTATTAGCGAAACTGCCGTACAATTTGTTGATTAACACCTACTTATAACATAAATATGTATGTAGTAGGCGATGGTAGAGTTATCAATGAACTTTTTCTGAAAAGAAAAAAATATTCAAATCCGAAATTTTTACTACTCTCCGATTGTTCGCAACAATTGAAAAGGTTAGGATTGATGAATGAATGGAATGAAAGATTTTATTGTGTACTTTGATCATTGCTTCACTTGAGAGACGTATTTATTGACAAATGTTGATAAAATATACATTAATCAAAATATTTTCCATCAATTCTACAACTTTTCCCCACTTTTCTGGCAACCGTGGGGGAAGAACAATATCAGTTCGACAGCGATCCAATCATCAACACATTTTCGCACTTTTTCGGCATTTCGAAATCGTATAAGTGGTAATCAGAAGGCGCGGTGTCTGATGAGTACGTTGCATGTGGCAGAAATTCCCATTCGAGCTGCAACAGTTTATGCTTGAGAGCTCTAGAAACGTGCGGCCAAACGTTTTCATGCAAGAGGGTAACTTTGCGTCTTTTAAGAGCTGTTGCTGGTCTTTTTTGCAACAATACATCGTTCAGTTTCTTCAATTGATGTCGGTAGGCATCTGTAGTAACAGTTTCGTTCGGTTTTATTAATTCGTAACACACGACACCGTGCTGATTCTACTATACGTAGAACAAAACCTTAATGGCCATGAATGTTCGGCTTTAGTGTGGGTGTGGATGTCTCTCCTGGACTAACTCATGATTTTTTGCACTTGGGATTCTTGTACTAGATCCATGTTTCACCGCCAGTCAGAATACGCCACGCAAAACTTTTCTTATTGTAATGGTATTTTCTGTCAATTCGTATGGTAGCCAATTACCCTCCTTTTGGATCTTTTTCATCGCATGTGTGTGCCTAGAAAATGTTCATTTATCAACTGTTGAGTTGTTCGAAAGTTCTTCGAGAGTTTGAGCTGGGTTTCCGTCTAATAAGTCTTGCAAATCATTGTCTTTGAACTTTGTTGGTCCTCCATGCCGTTCTTTGTCCTTGACATCAAAAGTTGTGCTTTCAAGCCGCTGAAACCAAAACCGACAATTGGGATATAATGGAAGAGCATCACCATAAGGTTCTAAAAGTGTTTAATGGGCTTTGGCTGCAGATTTCTCCAAATCAGACAACAAAACTAATGAATGTGGAAAATGCGATTTTGTGCGTTCCACCATTAGGGTTTGTATACACTGATTAACTTAATGATATTGAATGGAAAACTGTTATCTGATGTGGAGAAAGGTCAAATTCATCGAATTTAACCGTTGTGTGCATTAATCCTTCGTATTGCTTTATCATTTTCACCGATAAATATTGCTGATTAAAATGCATGCAAGCACCTATTATAATAGTCCCCCTAAGTCCTTGTGTTTCAAAACCAAATAAAAAAATAATTGAAGGTAGAGTATTTTTTTGCCTTAATTTTTTATGAAACATACATTATATTACAACGCTCAAAAGACCTTCGGTCTCGCACATATATGGCAACACTGTTGACCGACCCATACGATTTCTGGACAGTAGTAATCTTCAAATGACACGTGTCAGAAGTTTATGGAATTCCGACCATTAGTTTACAAGTTATAGTTGTCTAAGTGTGTATGTGTCAGACCGGAGACCGGAGATAGCTTTATGAGAATGATTTTAAGTGGGGTCCAAATCCTCTTTTTCGAGTTTTCCATAGATGTATTAAGTGAATCGCATTAAGTATATGTTTGCAGGCGAGTATGTATGCTTTATGAGTTACAAATTTATTTGAGGCAAAGGGTATCCTAGATTCGCTTCAAAGTGTATGTTGTTGCCTTTCTTGCTTTTATCACAGTTTTGACAAATGTTTTTATTTTATTTCCTTCAGCATACATTGTGTATGTAAAAGTTTTGTTCCGAGTGAGAACTCTTATTGTTTTTAAAATCTTTTAATTACTTTACAAATGTAATGCAAATGATTGTTGTTTTAACTTTCATTTCTTTCGGATCTTTTTTTCCCATTTTCTTTGTATTATACTTGAGAAAAGAAGAGAAAAATACAAATGCATAAAAGTTTTAAACTTAAAGATTTTTATGACACTTTACGTTGTTTCACATGTACACGTTGCATATACGCAAGTGGAATTTTTATGATGTGCATATGTTTAAATGTGAACAAGTATGCTTATCTGTTATTCCTTTTAAAGTTTATATAGAACGCAAATGCTATGGGGAGCATAGATTAGAAGGCTTTAAGGACTGCACAAATACTTAAGCAACTTCAAGGCTTATAGCGAACTGTTGCAGATTTGTGAAGGCTTTTCTCCATCTACTTATTAAAAGGACCTATAAAATATCATTGTTTGCCTAAAGTATTAGAATAAAAGCGGCTTCATTCGTATAAATATACTATAAGCTGGTTTAGCGTAATTAGGGCTTCATTTAATCCCTGATTAAGCTTACGATACGCACAATCTTGGTTTCCTTTCTCAAATTTCGGTTTTAAAATGGGCCAACCGTTATTCAATTTTAAAGTTGCAGGTAATGAAGAGGTTTCGATTTATTCGTTGTTCAGAAAATGTATTTCTCACTGTTCTAATGTCAGGTGTAAGTTGTTAGGATTAGGAATCTGTCGCACTCTGCCCGATTGTTTCATCAACAGCATCAATACCAGAACCAAACAGAAGTGTATTGCTGCTTGATTTATATTTTAACCGGTCTTGTGATCACATTATCATAAGTTAATATAATAACATAATCCAATCAGTTTCAAATAAGTCCACACTTTAAGATACGACTCATAACGGATCGACATAAATTATATCTTATTCGTTCCATTATCCGTTGCCGTTAATTCATCGGCCGCAAAACGCGATATGAAAAATTGAATTTCGGCGGATATGACATTGGCTTGAGAACCCTTATGATTTGTCTAAATTTACCGACATTTGCTAGAAAACTGAACACGATTTCTCTACGAAAGAATCGTAGTGACACAATCTGATGACACGCCCATCACGAATGAAAGAAAAAAGCAACTCATGTCACAGCTACTATGTTGATTTATGATGAATATAAATTTCATTGTTCTTGTCGGGCAATGAAACTCTAAAAAAAATTGGAAAAGTGGACGTTTAACGCGATCGTGTGTTAGTTGGGCGATTCTCTTACTGTTATGTTTATATATTGGGTAAGTGATGTTAATTAAATAATTAGTTATTTTATATTATATCTTGTTTATGCTCTGCATTCGCTGGATGTAGTAATTCTTTAAGCACGTTGCCATACTTTATTTGTTAGGAGGTTGAAAGAACTTCTGCCAATTTTTTTGTGAAAAGGAACCTGCATTGTATACTAAATTGGCACAATAGATTGAATATAAAGTAGTATCCATTCAGAATATAAATTCCGTATAAGAAATGAATAACCGCTCTTTGAAGGCTAGGCGAATAAGAATCCAATTTTTGGATAGGATTCCATAGGAATGGAAATTCTACTTGAACAAATAATTCGTCTAACGCTAAACGAAATCGAAAAGAGCAACGATTGATGAATATAGCGGTAAGAGTCGATATTGCTGACGTTTCCCATATCGCCTTCGCTTTTCGGTTCAATTACATCAGTCGTTCTTGGTAAAATTCCCAAGCAGTAAGCCGGTTAGTTTGGAGAAACTCATAATATATTGTATCGCGCTGATTAGGACTATTTGCCGGTTACTGGACCCCCCATAGGAAAGCATGCTTGCAAGCCTCTTTTTTATTGAGCTATTTACTCCAAAGATTTACGTATTTTCAACAGATCTTCCAGAATTCTTGGAGTAGAGAAGTTATGCTGACTGGCCGAGGACATGACATTTTGGTGTGAAGATTTCTCTTCGGGCATTAAGGACGTATGCAATAAAATAGAATGGCAATCTACTAAGTATGAACGGTTCAAACGTAGAAGTGACTTTATGTTGAATAAGCTGAGATATCAGGTGTCCATCCAAAGGACGTCTAGAGTAGGATCTTTGCTCGTAGTTTTTCCGTCTCCATTTATTGGGTCCAGATAACTGAGATTAATGTTGTGACAAGCTTCGTGGTGGCTATCGTTGCGTCAAATTCGAGCAGGCATTGACTGTCAAGGTATCAGGCAAGGTTTGTCTTGTCCAGAGGGGTGAAAATATACTGCCACCCTTTTCGTTCTTTTCACACTGCAAGGGTACTGGGGACCTCTAATTTCTGTGCATTCGTGGGGCGCCAGCTATTGCTCCGTATTTAACACGTGAGCCATTGGCCACCATTGCATTAAGCATAAATTAGAGTAATTATCCAAATATGTTCTCACATAAAATCAAAATATTTCTTCCCTTCTTCGCACTTCGTCTTACTACCACACAATTCTATATATCTATGTCCACAAACGTTTGAAATGTTTTACAATAAGTGGAAAATTTGCTCAGCAAAACGGTTTTTACTTCTATACAGCTATTGAAGCTTGCAAACTTACATCCTTATGGGATAGAATGTGAACAATTGAAACTTGAGGAGGAAAGGAACAATATCACGACATAACCTCAGAGGAAACGGGCAAAAATGAGATGTCGCTATGGAAAGTTTCTATGCTAATGCTAATCAGTTCATTCATTATATGATATAAATTATTTTGCAATTGCTTTTTGAAGCGTTTTAATGTATGCGCTAACTAGCTTTGAAAATTCGTTACTTCCTGAGTTGCATTAGATTACAACGAGTCTGGATATGTCCCTTTCCGATATTCTCTTTCCATTGCATTTGCAATCCAAGGAAGTAAAAATACTGTAGTGGGTCAAGACCGACCATTAAATACCCCACACCATCCTATAGTTATTCGCCTTATATGGAAAAGTTGTTAAATGAAAAGTCGTCGAACCGTTTTTAATAGCTGTCGTCCTTGGCTCAAGACACGCCAGTGTAGCGCATTTTATCAAAATATCTCAAAAATTGAGGCTTGTAGGTTGAACACAATAAAATAAGATGGACAGACGGACAAATGAGCTTAGGTCGTTTCAGGAAGTGCTTCTGAAGTGATCCGTATAATTAAACGTGAGTCTTTCTCACGGCCGTCTGGGTGTTGCATACATCCGCACAAGCTTAGATATATCTTTGTGCCACAAGTGGTCTAAGGTATGCAAATGCTGTCATGAATTTATTTAATCTTATAATTTTCTTATAATGAAGTTACATTCAAATGAGTTTAATGCGAGCTTAATTTTAATAATTATTATTTTAATTATTATTATTAAATTTAATTTTAGTATTCAGTCCAAATAATAGTCTCTTGTTAATTATGCTTCAAATAAATATAAAAAAAAGGAAAACGTGCCTATACGAAAACCCTAAAAAACTGAACTCGAATTGAAATGTGCTTATGTGCGTATGTGCGCGTACATGTGCGCTACAAATTTCTATGTGCACCGTTCACTTTATTGTGCACGTTTCACTTAAGAATTGCATGAATTTTTAAACTCACTTACCGCCCACCTACAAGTTAAGCGTTTACTAAGTCCTTTCATATTACCTTTGTGTAAGCCAGAAATATGTTTCCGGTCGTACATTAAAATGTATATATATATTTAAATATTAATGTAAAATTTAGGATCTATTTTCGTCTGTCCAGTTGAATAACCGCCCCTGTTCCTCTTAAATGAATTTACTGAATAAGAAAAATTTAACAGGAAAAATTCTTGCATTAGGCGTGATCTATAGGCACACATTTAAGAAAAATGAGTATCAAGACCTTTAATGGCGGGGATTCAAATTTCGTCTTATGACGCTAAGAACCTATACTTTGCTTGTTTCAACTTCACGGGTTCCTTGCTGGGTCAAAATCATTTTACAGTCTTAACTCTGAGCTTTTGAAGAACAAAGCTTTCGAAGAGAATAAAAGAGACCAAGAGACAGAGAGAAAGAGGGAAAGAGAGAGAGAGAGAGAGAGATAAAGAGAGCTAAAGTAGTGATAAAAATAAAACAATGCAAATGCTCTCAATGAAATTGTAGGAAATACTGTTCCAGTCGCACATTGGAAGGTAAAATTTTATTGAGTAAGTTTATGAAATGTTTACCGGCATTTTTTTATTCCATCACAAACAGCTTCCATTTGTAAATGTAAACAATGTTGCACAGTAAATAAGTATTTCAGTTGTTATTTGAAATTTGCGTGCAACGGTCACGGATGCGGAATTTTGTCTTGCTCAGTTAGCGGTTAATTGATGCGTAACATAATAGTGTTCAACGGCATAAGCAATTAATTAATAACTTATATCTAATAAGATATAAAAATAAGATAATTTTCAAATTCTTTATATAACAAATCTTTCATCTAAATATTTACTCCCAAATAAATAAATAAATAAATAAATAAATAAATAAATAAATAAAAGCATATATAT
>CCAG010002466.1:0-12521 GCA_001077435.1 Glossina morsitans morsitans
TTCGCGATCAAGGAACGTATGAACTACGGCCACTACATGGCTTCAGTAAATTCATGCAGAGTTAGTAATCATATCCCCTATGAATTCTATGACAATTTTCTTGTGGCAAACATACGAGGATATAATGCATACATAAATGACATTTAACCGATGATTATGTGTTATTATCGTATGTAAAATTTAACGCATAAATAAAATTAAAGTCAGTCAGTCCTGTTGGTTGCGTTTTTTGTAATTTCAAAAAAAAAAAAGAAAAGGAAAAACGAGTCTACTAATGGGGCAAATTGATGGAAAAGTGCGTGTGAGTAAACAAGTGCACAGCACCAACTGTGCGCGTTCGAAAGCTGTTAGCGAAAAAAGTGCGTGTATGAGTTTATCGATAATTCATCAAATAAAATACTCATCATCATACCCTATAGCATTGACGGCCACAAAAGAATCATTGAACTCTTAACCTCACTGTACGCGCTACTTTTAATATTTTTAAATAACAAGTGTTACCTTTTATAATATAATATATTAATGACTGGGATATTTACTTGCATACTTCTCTTAAACGATACGCACGATATAACGACAGTACGCACTTGCTTTTAGTTTTTTTGCCCGAACGTAAATAATAACCATACCATTACCAACGCAACCAACGTCGAGGCTATTATTAACGTTGGCTGCGCTTGTTCGCCTGAATGTAAAAATTGCACAAATTTACTTTTGGGGTTGTTAATATGTGCACGCACATATGCTTCAGCTCGGGGCAGAGAGAATTCAGAATGCATTTTAACGCATTTTTGCACACCCTCTCGTTCGTGCGTTCGTTCCTTCCCTCATTCGTTCGTTCGTCTTAGGCTTTTGCCGTTCAATGTATTGTATTGTATTTCATCGGCTAGTCGTTTAAGGAACACAGGCTCAATAACTAACGCTATATATATGTTTCCTGCTGGGTGCGTACATAAATACATTGATGATGACTTCAATATCGACAATTTTACGCTTATTTAACTTTAAAGTTTATTAATAAAAATTTATTGAGAGATGATTTTAGTTTACAATTTTCGTAAAGGATGGTTTATGCAAACAAAAGCATACGAAAGTCGTAATGGTATTTTTATATTGTATGCGGTGAACGGGGGTTAAAAATACACCACAGAGATTTTATAAAGTACGTACGTACATTCGACATTAGAATATAAGTATCCGAGACGATTTTTGTATGTATGTGTCGATTTTGTTTCCCATACACCTTTCTCCACACGCATGAAATTGGAAAGTCGTGTACATCCGTCCGTAGAAAGAATGGAAAGTTAATAACTAAGAAAGGCTTCTATTGAGAAGGTTCGATTTTAAAATGCAAGATATTACGTAGTGGAGAGAAGCTGGAAAAAAACAAATATTTTGTTTGTTTTTGTAAATCTCTTAAAGTTCGAGACCCATAATTCCAGTTTCCGGAACTCGCGCGCGAAGATAAATACGTCCGTTATGAAGAATCGCAGTTAAAAGGCGCTCCAGATCATTCTATTTCAAAGGCTTCAATGCACTGCCGGGGAAAGGAAAGGTATAGTAACAGTTACGTCATTGCTGGTGAGGTTTAGAAACCTCAGGAAAGGAAAGGTATAGTAACAGTTACGTCATTGCTGGTGAGGTTTAGAAACTCGTTAGTGTTTGGAGAAAGTGAAGAAACTCGATGTTAAAATGTTACATAGTGCGACTAACACACAAAAAACAAGTGAACTCGATATAGTCGTTTGAAAAGTGCTTAATAATAGGCCGTGAAAACGGATAAGGTCAGCACGAGAAAAATCGATAGCAAAGCGAGATAGCGATCCAGAGTTTGCTGCAAAGTCTTCTTTACGAACACTGTAGGTTTATGTTGTTGTGTACTGATGGATCATCATCCTTTATAAGTTTCTGGGTTCAAGCACTTACGAAGTCTTCGTATTTGGCAATAAAGTCGGAAATGCACGACTTGATTGTAAGATTCATCGTTTGGCTCGAAAGGAATCTATTGAAAACGATAATTATTTTTTTGCGCCAGAACCATCCACAACTTATCCATTCACGCGTTGTCCCCTATATTTGTAGGCATGGTGGAGAAGGGAGGACAAGACAGATTAGTTTTTGTGCGTATTTAACAAATGTAATTAAAGGTAAACGTGTGCTCTGAACTGATTTGAAATAATAATTCTGGCCTAATTACTACCATAAGTAATATGTGATTTGAATGCTTATTTAATGCCTTTAATTAAGCCAACTTTCGTAAAGTTTTTATCTACGTTTCGTTTTTCCCCATCATCGCTTCAATTAAGTTCTCTTAGAAAGTTTTCCGAAACATTCTCTGCTTTTTTTCTTTTTTGCACTCAGTCCAACTTTACGCATTGTGTGTGTGTGTGTGTGTGTGTGTATGTATGTGTATGTGTATGTGCGTGCGTGCGTATGTAATGCAATCAAACCATGCCACACCTAAACCACGCACTCATTTCTCTTGCGAACAAAAGCAAGAAAGAAAAAAAAAGGAAGTTTAGCCTGAGGTGTCGGTTGCGTTCATTTATTTTATGCAAAATATTACTTGAATTTATAAGTTACGCACTTTTTCTAGTTCACTGTACGTGACCCTATTTATATTATATGTTTTTTTATATACATATATTGAAGGTGGGTTGGTTAGTTCTCCAATGAAATTTACTAATCAAACTATCTCTCAATGCTGTAAAGGAAAAAGTAAAATGTACAATAATGGAAAAGAAAATAAAATTACACACACAACACTAAAATCGTTTTCAAAATAACAAATGTCTTAACATTTCCGTATCCGTTGCTTAAACAATACCGTAACGTTGTTGTTATTATTGTTTTTTGTGCATTTTTTTCCCCCCCCGGCATTTACGTTTGAATGTTTACGCAACGGAAGCGGAAATCAGAGCCGTTTAAATGTGTTGATTATCGCCGTAGAACAAAAGTGCGTAAAATTTGTGAAAATTTATTGTGATATGAAATTAAGATTAATTTAAACCAGAAATGTGCGTAACACATGCAAACTGACATTAGTGTATAATAAATTCGCCTCAGGCCAACTTTGCATTATTCGGGTTTTCCATGTCATCAGTAGGCGCGGAAAGATTACCCATAAGAAGGAATTTGCGCTTCCCTTCTATTTTACTCAACTAGATCTCAGCAATGAGAGCAATAAGAACAAATTGAAAAAATCATGAGAGGAGATTTACTAGATATACTGCTTGCTTGGAACTACGCATAGTATCCAGAAAATACATGTATTTTTGTTGGCTAGGCCGTTTCCGTTTATCTGTTTTTCTAGATGCCTACCTATCATCCGAGGGTTGGTCATCGCAAAAGAGCACTTAAAACTTTAGCTGCCAGGGACTTTGCCATTCGCTTACGGACAATCCGTTGATAGCGAGAACTTCACATTCTATTTTTTGCTATTCTCGGATACACTCGGACACCCATGATATCCCTACTTCCAATCTGGTAAACTTATGGATTATCAGAAGCATGCAGCATTTTCTTATGTTTGCATTTTCCATTTTCCAATTTTCTCCATGCACTTTCTTTAGTTACCTTC
Source organism: Glossina morsitans morsitans (assembly GCA_001077435.1). Lineage (NCBI taxonomy): Eukaryota > Metazoa > Arthropoda > Insecta > Diptera > Glossinidae > Glossina > Glossina morsitans. The sequence continues at coordinate 3,581 of CCAG010002466.1, forward strand.
TATAAGAGATATCGAACTAAATCTCAGTGCATCGTATAAACTTTTAGATTAGCTAACTGCTACACCTACAATTATCAAAACACTTGCAATGGCAAAATTTCATTATTTTTATTTATAATTTATATCATTTGTAATCTGCGATACTCTACTCTGTCCATTGTACAACGAAGGCATCGCATATGTGTTTGTGTGTGTGTGTGTGCGTTAGTTTTGTGCTTCTATTTGTAACATTATAATATGTTATATTTATAAATTCGAATCTCATAAGACTGAAAAGCAAACTTACGGTATTCCTCTATTCGTTCTTGACTTACTTTTCCATTTGCCGTATACTGCAACTGTACTCCTATCAGTCTGGCAATCGAATGAGATAGGATAGGAGATACTTCTGCACATTCTGTACCGCTTCGCTAAGGATAAAAATACCCTACGGTTTATCGACATGATCGTAAGCTCCCCTACAATCTCGACAAAGTCCAATAGCCTATGTGCGACAGTTCCGATTATATATGAAACTTAACGTAACGTTACGAAATCACCAGCATACGTGCTGCCACATCCTTGAGGCACCCAAATTTTTCGTAATCAAAGTGTTAGTGTGTAGATGCATTCATATCACATTCTTTTTCGCAACACTCAGAAAACAATGTTATTGGTCTAAGGGTAAAGGGTCTTGGTGCCATGTACAATTTAAGATTCTCATTAGTAATAGCTCGCCTAGCAAATGGAGACATTCACATGTACTTTTTCTTGGGGCGGACACATTTCTGAGGCCATCTTTGATATTCAATTCGTTCACGTTCTACTAAGCGCATAGATAAGTAACATATAATAAGTCTTACGCACGCTTTTCGGTTACTTCCTTGAAGCTTGGTTCGTAGTTAAACATTAAAGACAGAAAGAAGAAAAGCATAACGATTTTCCGTCGTTCATCTGCCAGCTTTTTTGTTCGAATTTTTAAAAACCTGATTGAACTTTGGGTTCGAATTGCAAAAATCGTTCCTTTAACTGGGTATGGCTAGCACGCTAGTAAACATAAAACAAGGAAAAACTCTGTAGTCGGGCAGGACCCATAGTGAAATACCGTAGCCTATCCTACGGCTTTTCATACAACGACTTTTAAAAATAAGGCGTCGTATGAGACGTGGTCGAAAAGGTAGGCCTTTTCAAATAATTTTCAATAGCGTTTGTCTTTGGGCCGAAACGTAATAATGTACCAACTTTTATAAAAACATCTCCAAAATTGTGGCCTGCACAAGAATACAAGGTAAGCAGACTGACGGACAGAAGATGCCTCTGAATCCAGCGGTATAATAGAATTTGGGTCTATCTCAAGTTCTTCTGGGTGCTACCACAAATGGCCAAGAAAATAGATAAGAAAAGAACAGAATTCATCTTAGGATGAATTTTGGATAAGTTTCACTTCAGCGAACTGTTAATAGTGAATGAGTGGGTGAGTCGCGTGAGCTCGATAAACGAACATTAGTAGGCGTTCGGAAAAAGTTTAAAGAATTTATAGAATTCAAGAGATGCGGGACTGCAAGGATTAACAACAACACATCAATTTGAGAGAGATTTGGAATATTTCCGACCTGTAGTTTCAATAGAAACGCGGAAGGTGGGTGTTGAAGCCTTTCAGCTTCAACTTTGTATTGCTTTCTTTTATGCAATTTCACGAGAAAATTTAATAACGAACGGCTACGGCTTAATTGCGAAATATAAACAAATGCTTATTGATCGAATTGTTTTCTGCGTTATAATGATTTGTTTATTAATTTGAATTTGAAGTAAGATCTTCAAAATTATTATAGACTATTATGTGAAGCAAACACAAATAGGTTTCAAATTAATGAAGTTAATTATTATTATTATTATTGTTATTATTATGATTATTGTTGCTATTATGATTAACTTATACTGCATTCACTTATACAATTTGTTAAAAAAAAAAAAAGGAAAAAAGAAAAATGAATATAAACCAGAGTAAAGAACACTTTTAAAATGCCACAAATTGCAAAAGGATATAATAATAAAATTGCGTTCAAGTGGGGCTTGCACTCACACACTCAAGTGTCCATGCATGGCTTACACAATTACTGAATACGCAGGCCTTTGTAGGTAAAAAAAAAAAAAGAACGAAAAATGTATGAAAATTTCTTCTTGATGTTAAGTCAAATTTTGGATACCCATCAAATTACATTTGATTTGAATTCTCAGTCTCTCTAGATCTTAAATCCGAGGCTATAACTAATGTGCTGTATAGAAATTTTTTTTTGAAAAATTTCCATCTTGAAGAGATGAACGGATTCTTCTGAAGAAAGAAAGTTGAAGGCAAAGGAGGGTGCGTAGTAAATGTTCTGTTTCGAAAAATTTACGTTCATTAGATGCGTATCAGACCCAGTATGTAGTTAATAGAGTATTAAGCCTTTTTACAAGTTCAAAACTCATACATTCATTTTATTCGATAAAACCACATACTTGCACAGACACTGACATTCAGCGGTAGATTTATTTTTTCAATTGCATTTTTCGGTTGTTACAAATTGAATAACAAATTCATTGGACTCTTTGGGGAGATGGATAGATGGATGAATGGATGGATGGACGGATGGATGGATAGATGGATGGATGGATGGATAAAAAAATACATATGAAACAAATTTATTCAGCTCTAATAGCAAACGTCAAACAACGAGCATAGATGATGATGTTGATGAGATGGACTAAATAAAACTTAAAAAAAAAGAAAAAAAAATGCAAATAAAAAGAGAATTCACATAACCATACAGATGCACACAGGAACATACGTATGTACGCACATACACGCACACACACACACACCCACTTAAAAAAGAAGCAATAATTACGCACGGAATTGAATAGTAGTGCGCCATTATTCTCACACCAGCTTAGCAGCGACGGCAACGGTTTCGGGATTTAAAAGCAGGGATGCATTTAGCATGTATTGCATTTTTTAAAATTGTCATCAGGATTTGTATATGCGTTGGTAAACAGGATACTTGCACACGAACATTCATCTATATTTAGTGATATGATATATATGTATGTATGTATGTATGTATGGGTCGTGGTACGGTCTACATTTACGAACATTGACAATTGGCAAACCAAACAAGGCAACAACAAATACAATGCTCTACAATGCAATGGACGACAACAGGCAACTGTTGTTGCGTTATTCATTATTTTATGCCATTGCATATGTACCTACCTATATATATAAATATATAAATATATATATATATATCTACACACTCACGCAAGTAAACAATGATAGGAGAGACGGAATTAAAAAATGAAAAACAGAAAAAATAACGATTGCACACACAATTCAAATATTAAAACTGCGTAAAAAAGTTGGTTGCATGTTCGGTTATCATTGTCGTCCATCAAATGTTTTTAAATGCGTCACTGCATCTGAATCTCAATCTGATGATGTTGTTGGTGATATTGCTGTTTACTGCTTACTTGCTAGCTATAGCTAGAGCTTATGATGTTGATGATGACGACAGCGACGACGAGGACGACAATGATGATGGAGAACAAGTGTTGGCAAGTACTAATATTCCATTCGCATATGCCGGGATTATGTTGCATGGACATGTGTGCCTGCGTTTATGCGCCTTTAAAAAAAAAAAAAATAGATGAAAAATGAAAAAAAGCAAATTGTTGTCAGCCACAACCAAAATCTCATCATGCGTAAATCTTCATCATGCGTTTTGGTTTGGTTTGTTTTAATTTTCTAGATTTTTTTTTCTTTTTTTTTTTTTTTTTTTTTATTTTATTTTCATTTTTGCATTTAGAACGAACGCATTTTTGTAGAGTTTTGTTTTATTTGAAATGCACTCATGTTTTGAATTGTTATGTTGCGTTATTTGTACGTGCGTGTGTTTACGTGTGCACACACACCCATACCGTATTATACACTTACACATAAGCATGTTGATGTATTACATATCAATTGTTTAGCTTATTTTCCAACCTCTACCTCTACACCTCCAACGTCATGATGCTGTTGTTGATGTTCAGAATGATGAGAGGCGATGTCTACTGGTTTGCTATCAGACGAGAGCTAAAACGGATTTCATTTCATTTCGTCGTCATATTAATGTTGATATTGTTGTTGAGTTTGGTTTAGTTTGCTAAAGTTTGTAGTTGAAGTGGTATTTTGTGCATAACCGATCCCTTTCTATTCTACATTTTATTCATTTACATGCATATACATATTTATATGTGTATATATGTATGTATAGGTAAACATATCGATATTCACCCACGAGTCCATTTTCACATACATTTAAAATGTTACTCTCATACTCATGCTACGTTATGCGTGCATTGTATGCGTAAAGCTATAATCAAACGCATTTTTTCTGTTTATTTTACATTTATTTATTTATTTATTTATTTTTTTTTTTTTCTAAATAAGACCATTGTTATGTCTGATGTGTTATGTCTGTTTTATCCCTTTTTTAATTTTTGAGAAAAAATTGCTTTTTTTCATTTTGGCTTTGATGAGAAACAATTTTTTCAGTAACAAAAACAAAAACAAAAAAAAAACAAATACTAATTAAACATATTTTATTTCTTTGTTATTGTTACTGATGATAGCGTCCATTATGGAGGAATGATTAACGTAAAACCATTGAGAGGCTATTTGTTAAAAGCTTATGTACTTGTTAGATGTGATTAAATTGAGGAATGGGTGGATGGGTGTGTGTATAAGTGTTATTGAAATGTATTTCTTTTTATAATAATGGACGCTTTATTGCCTACTTTTACGCGAAATACAAAAAAAGAACTTTGTTGCTGCAATTTCGTAGCGAGAATTGCGATAATCTTGAGGAGAGGGTACGTTTATAAGTCATACATTCATTGCCCGCACCATCATCCGCAAACGTAACGATAGCCACGTTCATTACCTTCATGTAAGTGGTATACTGGACTGGCCTCGAAAAAAAAACACATTTTTCGAGAATTTTTTTACATATAACTGTGGGAAACCGCATAAATGTTAACTCTTTCGCGACGGCGCAACAATAAAATACTTTGTCGCTTTTCACGACGGCGTACCTGCAAACCAATAAATAACTGCAGTACGCAAAAGGCGTCACGTCATGCACGGCAGCAGTCGGTGGAAGGGTTGAATATCATATTTAACACATGATCACATATAAATATCATATAACTTGGCACGAATATTTATTAAATCTATTCGAGATCTTAAGATGATGAGAACTTCGTTTTACTCAGTCGTGCATACGCAGTAGCAAAAGCTTTTTCATGATTTTCAAATTTTCTTAAGGTATTTCTTCTTTTTAATTTAAAGCGTGCAGTAAACTGAGAAAATGACTTTAGTGTTCTCGCCGATGATGGATGCGCTAATCATGCTTTCGTCTTTAGTAACTGCTTGCGTGTAATGAAAATTACCAATAAATTTCCTGCTTTTTGTACGCGTCCTTTCCAATATTTACCTAATAGTGAGCGACTAATATCGTTATTAACGGTTCTATTGCTTAGCTTTCCGCACAGTTCTCTTACTACGCATAGTCGTCGTGTAGCGAAAAAATTGAAAGATGGTTCACAAGCTTGTCTCCCTCTATCTTATCTCGAAAAGCAATTCAAAGCAATTCCTTCACTAGAAGGGCCTGGTAAAGTATGAGAATGCGCCAAACTCATTCCTCTGCTTTTTAAATAACGCACACAACCCAATTGTTTTGGATAGTTATGGCCAGACAAATTACCTTAACTCTGGATGGTCTAATTTAATAAAATTTGAAAATTTTGTAAACACAGAGTATTCTCGTTAAATATATTCATCATTAATTTCATTTTATTCACATATTTCTTCATGTTGTTCTTATCTGTTCTAATTTTCTTCGTTTTCCATCGCTTGCAATAAGACAAAAGAGTTGATGTTCTGTATACGATGAAGATAAGCGGCGTTTACCGAAGAGGGATTAACTAGCCGAACTTTAAAGGCTCTTAAACGATTAGTATCGTTAAAGTTACCAACAGCGCGTATTACGCAACCTGCAATTTTTTAAAAGCTTGTTTTGCATACAAGATTTTTTTTTTTTTTTGAAAATATTTCAGAAACGATTTACAAACCATTGGAAAATTCTTTTAAGGTATCGTTGAAATCGAAATAAACGCATTGAAGAACAGGACCTGTGCCATCGATATTGCGCATCAACAATATGTGCTCGAAACGTATTTTTCCTTTAGTGTATCTTATCAGTTTCCCTTAAATGTCAATTGCAAATATTTAAATGTTTGAAAGATGTCCAAAAGTGCTTACCATAAACATTCCACAAAGCATCTAAATTTTTATACAATTTACAAGTTTTTATAAGAAACTCCACACCACTTGTTAAAGCCACCATTTTACGTCCACGTTGATTTAAAGGATTCGTAACTGTGGCCTTTTTATTTTCATCTTGTTTTTCCTCTTTCAAGCTTGATTTGTGTGTAAATGCTCGACTAGTACTTGGCTGTTCTTCTCCACCGCATACTGTAGCATTTAAATTGCTATTGCTTCGAGCATACTTGGCTTTGGGTAAAGGCATTATGAAAAGTTCAGATTTAGTTTCCAGTTGTTCGGCTGCTATAAATCCATCTTCATGCTGCGAGCTTCTCTTCAACGATCTACGTATACATAATTTAGTTTGCTTTAATACGGGGGCTTTTTTTTTGACGTCATTCTGAACTGAACTCAAGCTCTGATTAAGTAACTTTTCAGCAGATGGTTTAACGTCGGTCCCAAAATGGCCTTTAGAATTCTTCTCTCTTAGCACTTGAGCTAAAGGTTTTCCTTTCCCACCTGAGTATATGAAACAAAAAAAAAAAAAAAGCTTATTAAGTGTAAGAGAAAAATTTAATTCTAAATTTACTGTTCGCGAACATCTCAGCGCTTGCTGCCTCATCAATATCCTCCAACTGAATGTTAAAACGTAAATCAAACTTAAACAAGTATTGCGATATTCCCTGTAACAAAGTAACGGTAATTAGATCAAATCTTTACTTGCAAAAAATATGCAGGGATGGTCTTACAATCAATTCCCTACACGAAGTTTATATTGCATCGTAAAGAAAATCCGTTCTCTTGTAGAAAATATATGCAAATTATAAAATATTACAAAACATTAATCAAAAAAGCTATATAAAGTTCATGAAAATAAAGAAAAATGGAAAGCGGACCGGATGTGGCCGAAATTTAGCCCTTGTGTTTTGTTTTATTCGTTTTCTTAATAATTATAACTAAAAGCCAAGCGAACAGAATCCGTTGGTATAATAAAGGATCGGTTCGATTCACGTTCTTGTGGCTGTTACATACATGCCCACGAACGGAATATGCTCTTCTAACAAGGATTGAATCGTATGAATAAAGAAAATGAAAGAAGTGCAAAGGAATAGGAAAGAACAAAGACTATTAAATCAAAGGGATGTAAAGGAAAAGAAATGAAACGAGAGTAAAGCAAAAGAAAGAAACGGAAAACGAAAGAAGCGAATGCAAGGGAAAGCAAAGCAAAGAAAAGTAAAACAAAACATAGGGAAACAAACGAAGGGAATGGAAACGGAACGAAAGGAAACGAAAGGAAAGGAATGTAATCAGGGGTTTAGCTTTAATAGTTGCTAAGGCTGCAACCTGCAGTTTGGTAAAGAGCATCGTTATACGTAATTGTATAAGATGAGGAAGAAGGAAGAGGAAGATCATTTGAAACTTTTTTTTTAAAAATCACTTTGTAAACAATGAGCACTAAGTAAAATGTACTGTGAAACGTTACGCAACTCAAACGTACGATCGCATAATGGGACCGATCAAGGATGCTCTAACTAATAAAGCTATTTTCAAGCATGACGCTTCAGATACTGTTGGCATTGTGGCTAACCAACTAATCAGCGTACGTGAACTTTTACAATCGCCGGACATATTTTAGAACTCATTTTGTTTTGGAAATCATTTTGTTATTAGTTTAGTGAGTAAAATATTGTTCTTTGCACACACACACATGTATATTGAAGGTGGGTTTTTCTTGAGAAAGACTATAAACATTAATTGTTAACTGATCGTACGCAGGCAGATGCAGTTAACGCACATAATCTTAGAAAGATTACGATCGCTAATATGAATTCGAACTGAGAATACAAATTATTTAGTAAATTTCATAAACTTGAAAAGTTGTGAGCCAATAATAACACTAAATTACTTTCCACGAAATGAAGTTTTGAGAGCTGGGCAACAACACCTTTCTATCCGAATAGCAACTTTGATTTTCTTCCGCAATAAACATATTTGGCAGCATCTACGTACCCGACATACTAGATGCTAGAGGAACATAAATCAATAAATATGCATTTCTTTATACATTCAGGGTTTACACTGAGAGATTATTTTTCATAATATATGCGAAGCAGATTGTTTTTTTTAAGGAACAAAAAATGGAGTATTGCTTTCAATTCTAAGAACTTTTATTAAATTCATCTCTCTATTCTATATATTCATACCTTACGCCACTTATCGCACATGGATACATTAAGTTTGTGCGGATGTGTGCAACATCCGGAAGGACTTGAAATAGGCTCACTTTTATTAATTATCTTGTCCTTGTTTTCTTGTTTTCAGCGTGCAGATCGCAAATTTTGAAATATTTTGATAAGATCCGATACATTGATATGTTTTAGCCCAAGGTTGAACGTTATCCCAAAAGCTTCGGATCGGATCATTTTCTCGACCACGTCCAATATAAGGACTTATTTTTAAAAGTCGTTAGGTAAATAAGTATATTAAGCGAAGTGAGAAAGAATTTTTGATGATCGGTCACACCCCGCAATAATATTTTTACTTGTTATAAAATACAAAAAAAATGTTGTATTATTATACCACGATATGCCTTATAATCTCACAGTCAGAAAAGAA